>MU185494.1:48275-61233 GCA_016904865.1 Pissodes strobi | reverse complement strand
GTAGACTTGTTTCCTTGAGCTTTGCTCGATAACTTTCCATTCTTTTATATATATATATACCTACTACAATGGTGGAAGGACCATGATTCTCAGTTTCCTGTCTTGAGTGCGATGGCGAGCGATTTTCTCAGCATCCAAGCCACATCTGTACCGGCAGAAGGCTGTTTTCCCGGGCTTCTTTCACCATAAGAAAACATCGAAACGGGCTAAATAATAGGAAATACCCGAATAAATATTTAAAAAAATTGCTCTCACTGAATAGGATTTGAACCAAAACATATACACAGTGCCGGATTAAGAACAATTTTGATTTGAAATCATGTCTAAACTAATATGTTCAAATTCAAGCTGCAAGAAGGGATGTGTCCACATATGTAACTAGAAGTAAGGATATCAAGGAGCTATTCGGATGCCACTGTGATCTCTGTAAAAAACTTTTCTGCAGAAACTGCTCACAATTGTCCTCTAACGAAATAAGGTCAATAACAGCCCAGACTAGGGTGATTAAATATTTATGTACTCAATGTCAAGAGAAAATTAATAGAGACATCGTAGAAATTCCATCCATAAAGACAAATATGAAGGATTTAACTGTGGAAACCAGAGAAATTAAAGAAAAAATATCTGATGATTTGGAGGTGCAGATTCATGATCTACAGGAAGAAATAAAAGAGCTCAATGAAAAGGCAAATGATCAAAAACAGTCATACATTGAAGTGCAATCAGAAATAAAGAAAATTAAAGAAGGCTTCAACAAATCAAATTTGAAAGTACAAACAAATAAAAGAAGTTAAAGAACTAATTAACCAAACTAATAATACATATGCTGATGTTATGAAATTTAAGAATGAAGCAGAATCAATGAAAAACAATTATGTTGAGCTTGAGAAGACAGTAAAAAAAATCAGTGCACAAGAAGAAAGTATATCTGTTATGCCAATAATTAATGAAATCAATGAACGCGAAATACGTATGACAAACATAATTATTTTTGGAGCACCAGAATTAACTGAAGCAAGAAATGAAAAAGTAAAACAACAGGTCAGGAAAATTGATTCCAGTATCTCTCTGAACAACGACATTACTTTCTTTAAAATGGGAAAATATGAAATGAACAAAAGGAGACCAATCAAAGTCAAACTGCAAACAAGACAGGAAACTCTCACAATACTAAAACAAAAGAGTAAACTAGACAGCAATGAAGGTATCTACATAAAAGTTGATCAAACAGTCATGCAACAAAAATACCTGAAACAGATTGTAGCAGAACTCAAAACCCGGACAGAACAAGGTAAGAATAATCTTAAGATTAAATACTTTAATTCTGTACCAAGAATTGTCGTATCAAAAAACTAAACAGCAACAATGATCAGGTATTAAACGTCTCCTTTTGGTATAGCAATCTGGGATCAATGATGCCAAAATTAAACAAACTTTCAATTTCTATCAACAAGCATGATCCTACATTTGTTTTGATTTCGGAAAGTTGGCTGAATAATGGTACCCCGAGCAGTCTAATTAGCCTTAATGGCTACAACATATATCGACAAGATAGGGAGGGACAAACTGGAGGTGGAGTATGCGTCCTTGTTAAGGAGCATATGGAGGGTCATCAAATTTACTCTAGTGTCTCTACTAGATACTGCTTACCAATTTCGAGCTTTATTCAAGCAGTTTGGATAGACATTAAGATAGCCAAGGTTAATTTCACTGTTGTGTGTATTTATAGACCATGTTATAGTACTGAAGACATAGATGCAGAACTAATTCAGCTTTTAACATGTACTTGCGGCGAATATTTGCCCGTTTTTGTCTTTGGAGACTTTAATTACCCCAAAATAAATTGGAAAACTTTATCTCTTTCTGGGGGTGATAAGTCGAGTGATGCTTTCCTGCACAGTTATAAGGAAATGAACGCTTATCAACCTGCGCCCACTTTTGGAGGTGCTTTATCTATGGCTTCAAAAATGTCATCAAGGGAGAACTGAACCAACGAAATGTCAACTAATTTTTCATAGGTTATATCTGGAAAAAATTCTACAGTGTCATGAGAATAAACACTCGAGAAGTACTCAGTAAAAAGGTTGGCTGTGTCAGTGCAACATTCGCTATATTTATTACTGTCAAACATTTTTTCAGGCAAACGGTACCCCTTTTTTTGACTGTTAATAAACGACTAAACCCCTTTTGGATTGCCCTGCAAGTTATTTTCTATTTTATTTATGTGTTTTTGATAAGAAATGTTATGTAGCCTACCACAACGTTCCCTTAATTCTGAATAAGATTATAATTATCTATGGTACAATTTTCCTTATATTGCTTATGCGCTACCTTTTTTTGAATGACAAGGCTTCTAAGCTCAGCACTAAACCAACTTGGAAAGTTGGATATTTTATACTTTTTAAGGGGATCAAATAAGCGAATAGCTTCTAATAAAACTGAATAAAAATATTGAATTTTTTTCTTCTAATTTCATATCTCTAAAACATGCGATCCAATTTATACTGGCTAAAAAGTCATTAATAGAAATATAGTCCCCATTTTTAAAGTCCTAAAAATATTCATCATATTTAAGCAATTTTTTGAAATTATTGCAGCCATTTAAGTCAAACTCAACTGCTATATGATTTTCACTATTACCAAAAACCTCTATATTAGTAAAGACTAAATCTAACAATTTACCTCTGTTATTTAGTACCACATTTTTTGTAAACATATGAAAAAGCTAAAACAATTTGCAATTGAACCAGATGGCTCGTCAACAGCACAGTGAACACCAAGTCTTACCTCTTCGTTATTTTCCCATATTGAATTTGGCAGGTTATAGTCTCAAGCCACTACAAGCAGACACTCTGGAAATTCTTCACAAATTAACTGAGCTAAGTAACACTGTTCTGGAGAAGGACTAGGGATGTAAATACATCCTAATATAAGTTTTTGTTTATTTATTTCTACAAGAATAAAAATCTCATAAATGTCTACGCATTCGGTTGTCTTAATTTAATTTTTTGAGATTTTTTTTTTCTTGCCGCTATGAGGACCCCCCCCCCCCCCCTTCTTGAGGTATTTAAACTAGGCATCCTATCACACCAATACAAGTCATAAAAACTATTGCATATTTCAGCATCTGAGAAACTATCATTTAGCCAAGTTTCCCCAACCATGATTATATCATACGAACTACATGCCAGTGCATACTTAAAGTCTTGTATTTTTGTACGCATACCTCCTGTAGTTAAGTAGTATATACCTATTTTCTGTTCCCCCATTGGTTTCCCTGGGAAAAATTGTGTGCATCGCTTTGATGATTTTGACTCTCGGAGTCAAACCTAGCTCTTCTAGAGTCAAACTATAACCTTCGTACGATGACCCCTTGGGGCCATATCTCTGGAACAGTAAGATTTTCTTTAAACTCCATTGGTATTGTGATTTTAAAAGCCACATTTTCTCCTTTTACAGGCTGAGGGGCTACTTTGACATTACTTAAACCTGCCACATTTCGTCTTAATGTATGATTCAATGGTCTCTGGCTTTGTACCTGCCTTCACACGCCCTAAATACAGAGAGGCTCTTTGCTCACCACTAGTAAAGCCACTGTCATCATCAGTGGAAGATGATGATGCATTACCTACTATAATATTTTTGTTGTTACTATTAGATAGGCCATGTTGCCTTCTGCGCTTGCGAACTTCTTGAAAAGGAGGCTCTGGTAGCTGGGGCTCCTCTTATTTGTCTTTTGATCAGTTCTACCATATTTTGTCGAGACTGATCGGCCTTTTGTTCCGCACAAGCCACATTTACCGGTTTGAAGGTTAGAAATTCCACATTTTTATTTATTTTTTCCATTTCTTCCCGAATCCGCTCTTAAGACGCTAACATACACAAAATTACCTCATTGAGGGTCTCATTCTGCTTTAAAATGCCCTCAAACCTGCTATCTTCCGACATTGAAGCCTCTTGATAGACTGCACATGTTGGACAACACAACTCGTTGTATCCAACGACATTTATGCCCAGCACTCGAACTGCACAGGCCCCATGATAACACGCATTGCAATAGATGCACTTTATCTTAGCTTCAGTATCTCTTTTACAGGATTTACAAACACCCCTTTTATCAACAACATCATTAGGCGCCATCTTGACCTAACCTTTTAGATCTGATGCAGGCAATCTCTAGAGCAAACTCCGATAGCAGAGCAGCCGACATGCCTGGAAACTTATCAGAAACCTGAAGCCAGTCGAAAGAGGCAGGATGGTAAAATTGAAATTTTTATGCGGAACACCGAAATTATGGTTCAAGATGTAGAAAAAAATTACACGACAGAAAAGGCTATTGCTGCGTTTTTAAAGAAGCCACAAAAGAATCGTCAATCAATACCACTGCGTTCAGGTGTCCCATACTTTGCGTTTAAAAAATCACTGTTTTTTGTGTGGAGAGGAAGTGCCTCCGGACTATGCCGAGGAACAAGCGAAAAACCTCGCTCTAAACGCAATTTGGTGTACCCTGTGAGAAAACTAGTTGTTAGAGAAAATGTGCTTACACTTGCGAGAAACCGAAATCATGACTTTGGGCAAGGTATAGCTGAACGTGTAGAACCAGTTAATGACTTGGTCGCAGTTGATGCACAGTATCATTTCCTGTGCATCAGCCCACACGGGCTTCACATGAAGTTGGGAGACCGCCATTAGGTGAGGTGAGCGGTGCCATGCAAGCAGTTTACTGTTTTCTAGAAAAAAATATCGAAAAATGTCAATTTACAATGGAAGAATTGATGCAACAGATTGAAGGTGATTTCCATCCGCATCCAAACCCAATTAGGAGGCACCTCCTTCATAAATACGGCGATGATATTTTGAGTACATCAAGCCAACCTTACGTTGTATGTTTGAAAGGCACTGGATACAAAATAATAAATAAGTCCTGGTTTGAAAATATTCAAAAGCTGCCAAAGAAAGAAGAAAAACGTGCTCTAGTTGAGGCAGCCGCTGCCGTAATTGTGGAAGTATATAATTTAACTGAATATCCTTCTTCAGAAAGGTTTTTAGTTGAAACTGAAGATCTTATTCCTGACACCCTGCAAACTTTCATGGACTCGGTGGTGCTCTATAAAAAACGAGGGAATCTGCAGAATTGGAAAAAAAATCAGTAGCCATTGCGTATAGCATCATTAGTGCTGTCCGAACTGGTTCATTTCTTTCTCCTCTTCAAGTCGGCTTAGCAGCCTTTCTTTATAAAATTTTTTGTTACCCCAAATTAATAGATGTTTTATCCTCCATGGGATTTTATTGCTCGTACAATGAAGCAACTCGGCTTGAAGTATCGGCAATTGTGCGTCCCCCTCTGGCTGTTAATCAACAAGCATTTTATCAGATGGGGTATGACAACACAGATTTCAACATACTTTGGCGCAGTATTGCACCGTTTTTGCGTTTCGTCCCGGGTCGACCTACTGGATTCGTCAGTAAGGCGTAGCTAGACCCTGCCTTATACGCCGGGGTATGGCTTGTTCATATTTGGAACTATTATTTGAAGCGAGAAGGCATCGTGAGTCTGCGGTGAGATGTTGGCTGATTATTGGTTGGTGCTGCCACCTGTGAGTCGGTGGATGAAATCCGCCACAATACAAACACTGGATGGTCGAAACACCTTCCACACAATGGGAAGTATCCGATATGTTACCCCTAAAAGTGCTGTTGTTCCCGGTCAGAAGGTTGCACGACTAAAAAACATACCATCAGCACAAGCCTTTGGAAACTGGGAGCTGTGCCACTAAAACAATTTGAAAGAAACAATGATATAGGCTTAGCCGCTATTCCGATCAATGACCTAAGTACATCGTTTCACGATCCAGAGATCATAGTTCCATCGATACCACTTTTGCTGTGGCTGTACAGCAAATTTAAAAATTTTCCAGGAGTTTCTGGAGGAAATGTTTTATGGAGGAAGTAACTAAAGAAATTCCGTAACAAACAACATTTATAGAATGACAGCCTTTTATAAATGCACATCCTGGATAATACGATACGATCTATCTACACATCGTTGCTTTCTGCAGCTAAAAAGGCACATTCCTTGGAACAGCAAACGTGGTCGTACGACTAGGGGCGTTTCACTTACTTATGCCTTTCATGGGAGCTGTGGGATATATTATGGAAGGTAGTGGTCTGTCGGAACTATTCAACACCGTCTATGCTGTCAATAGCACTGCAAAGATTATGACAGGCCATGCCCATGCCAGAGCCATCAGAAGACACACATTGGCTTTTCGAGCTTTTGGTACACACATAATGGAGTCGCTAGTGTTACAGTTGGACGTTGAGGTAACTTTTGTACAGTGGGGATCGAAGTGAGCTATTAGAGACACATGAGAGGAAAAGAAATTTTCAATAAAGTCGAAACCCAACTTCAAAATCTTGCCAGCCTAGGCCGCACTTCGAAGTTGTGGATTGATCTTAAAATTCATTGAATCTGAGCGAATGGGCAATTGGAAACTACACCCCCAAGTCATATACGAAATGCTACCATATTTCCATGCCATCAGCTGGCACTACCTATATCCCAAGGCATTTGTACTTGCAAGATATGGTCACATTAGAGAAGTCCATTCCACCTGGGGAATTTCAAGTATTGACTTCCAAAGGGGGTTTGACTATTCGACGTACTGAAAAATGCTGGAGCGGAACATGAAGCGATATATGCATATGAAAGTTGAAGGAGGGTTGAGTAGAGCACGCGGATTCGGTGTAGGCATCTTGCCAAGATGGACGTTGAGAATGAGTTCGCTCCAGCATATCACAAATGCAATTAAGGATTTCTGTGATGTGAACTTTGGAACGACCGATCAGCATGCGGACGGACAGCCGTAATGCAAGAATAAATCATGACAACAATAGTACAAAAAAGATGTTGGAATGGTTTCAACAACACCCACCGTTCCCCGAAACCTCAGAACTAATATCAATCAGCACTAGGCTTCTAGGAGATCATAAAATCAATTGTCACTTGTCCAGGGATGTGGGCACCAAGGGTATCAAAGCAATTGTTCGCAATGACTTCATAAGTGTC
The DNA here is from genome assembly GCA_016904865.1 of Pissodes strobi. Lineage (NCBI taxonomy): Eukaryota > Metazoa > Arthropoda > Insecta > Coleoptera > Curculionidae > Pissodes > Pissodes strobi. The sequence goes on along the minus strand of MU185494.1, from coordinate 54,164 downwards.
AAGTTCAAACGAACCGACCGAGTACTGTCTCTCGCAACCATCAGTTCTTCCATCATCATTAATAACCATCCCATGGTCCTAAAGCCAGACACCCTGTTTCAAAGGATGGTTGTCTCCAAGCAATCAGAAGAAAAACTAGATTTCTTAACTTACGAATTGGCTTCATATCGCTTATCTTTGTTTGATGAGACTGGGATGAGAAAAGGGACAAAACAGGCAGTGGATGATGCAGACACACTGATAGTTCGAACAGCACAATCACTCGCTAAAGCTCACAAAAGTGTCGTAATTGTTGGGAAAGATGTTGACCTTTTGGCCGTAATGATTGATGTCAAAACTTCTCCCAATGCGTATTTTCTTAAACTAGGAAGAGGCAAATCACCACAGCTTCTCCATGCAATGAGTGGTTGCAACTCTACGTCTGCATTATTCAATCAAGACAAGATTAAATTTCTCAAGACCCTTACCAAAAATCCGGATATGTCATCATGTGTTAGGAAGTTCACTGATCCTTCAGCTCATCCAAATGAAATAACAGCAACCCAACTCACCGAAACATAACACTCAACAAACTGAGGTACAAGCAATACTTGACATCAGCCTACAAGGTATCAGCAAACACGGCGTCCCTACCTCCCACTGAAGCTGCCGCTCAAAACACGCCTTTAGGGTTTTTCACCAGATGCAGCAGTGGATAGGAAACTACTTGAATCAAGAAGAGTGGGGTTGGAAGTTAACAAGAAATGGGTTGGTTCCGATTACCTCACCAAAATCCCCGGCTCCCGAGAGGCTTCTCCAGCTTAAATCTTGCAAATGCAAGACAGGTTGCCTAGGTCGGTGTGAGTGTAAGCGGGCAGGACTGTGCTGCGCAAAACTGTGCCAGCAATGTGAAGGGTCGTGCTCCAACATCGACGATAGTTATGATGCGGTTGGCGAAGGCGATCTAGATGAGCCAACTCCAGGCTCACTGCCTGAAGCGGCTGAAGAGACAGAAGGTATTAATTTATATAGCATTTTGCAACATTACAGTTTTTTCTAGTATTACACTTCTCAATGTAATATTTTTTTCAGTGAAAGAACTGCCACAATTTAGTATTCAGCCTGGACCTTCCACAGCTCTTGATTCTTTGTCTGGACCTTCAATTGCCGAAGACCTTTTACCTGGACTTTCTAGCGGACGACTCAAAACCAAACGGAAAGCGGCTGAATAGACAGAAGGTATTAATTTATATAATATTTTGCATCATTACATGCATTTTTACTTAATTTTTTCTACTATTACACTCCTCAATGTAATATTTTTTTTCAGTGGAAGAACAGCCATAATTTAGTATTCAGCCTGGACCTTCCACAGCTCCTGACTCTTTGTCTGGACCCTCTCAAAGGAATGATGATCCTGGGCACGTATTTCAATAATTTCGTTAGCTTTATTTTCAGTTTAATGTAACTACCTAATAAGTTGTAAATATAATTTCTTAACGTGTTCATCAAACATGGCTTGCCATCTAACTTATTTAAAAAATGCTTCTCATAAAAATCTTTATGAGAAAATTAAATATGGCAAAAAAAAAACATTGTTCTTCACTGAGCTCCAGCGCAGAGACCGCTTGTCAGAAAATAAAAGATAAATAATGTATTTTATAGGAAATTTTATTTGCTTTTTTTTGTATAGAACGCTCATCTTCAAAAAACGTATAGTTTTTGAGATATAAGAAAAAAACTAAAAAAAGTGCTGAAAAATTCATATTTTTTGCGTTTTTGGCTATGAAGCCGACCTCCTACAGGGCAGCAAACCATAAATTCGGATTCAGCGCCCTCGAAAACATATAAAACCGTTGAGAAAAAAACTTCCGCAATTTTATTTTGGAAAAACTACCCTTTGACTGGGCTATATTTCTTGTACACTCGTGAGGAAATTTAAAACCTATAAGCAAGGTGAGAGCAACTTTGATGGTAGTAATAAATACCATGTAATGTAAGGTATCTTTTGAAGTAATTAAAATATTTTTTCTACTACCGTGCGTAAAATACATGCTTTACGCACTCTTTAAGACAATTGTTTTTCCTTGTAAAATTTATTATTTATCAAGTGTGTAATTATGCTTAATATGCCAGATCGTAAGTTCATCAGTTTTGTTATATTGTGCATATACCTCTTTATAATGCTAGTATAAAATTACAAATTAGGGTAATAATACAAAATTTACCCAGAGGCGTACCATAATAATAATATGTTTTTTTATGAACACATTTTATTAGATATACCAATAGTATTATAGATGAATAAAGAATCATCATAATAATTTAGATTTCCATTCAAAATGTCATATTTCGAATTTTGATGAATCGCCAGTGATGAATTCCGCCGAACATTTTTTTGAGACAAACTGGCTTCACTTTTAGTCGTTATGTTACGCGTCCCCTCTCTTTCATTGTCTTTTTTGAATATTTTGGATCAGATTGTCCGTCTCGGGATTATTCTGAATTTAGTTTGAGTTTCAAAATACTACTAAATTAATTATTATGGGTGAAATGCCCATGCAATAGTAACTTGGACCGTGAAACCTAACCTAAACTAATAAAAAAAGGTAACCTATATCTAGACCGCCTGATTTTCTCGGCAAACAATTTCGACCGTCAAAACATGCTCGGCGATGTTGCGATTAGCATAATGCTATTTAAAAGAGAGGCTTTCGTGACCATTAAACGAAATTATAACATTCGTTCGTGGTGTAGGCGTACCGGCATATAAAAAAAGGAGTTTAAAAAGGAATTAATATAAATGCATCGCTGATGGCCCGGAGCAAACGGTACTGTTTCGGAAATATGCAAAGAGAAAAGGTAGTGTATCTTTATTTATTCATTAACATCCTTTTAACGTTATGCTTTCTTCATACAAAATTGTTTGGTATAAATTGGTTTTGTTCATTGTTGGGTTTCTATTTTGTATTGCACAAAAGCAACAGGTTTCTAAGTTCGAAACATATGGTTTTACGTATTTAAAAATACCCCTAACAATATAAATTGTATATCTAAATATACAACGCAATATTAGGTAAAAGTTTTAATCACTTAAAAGCACATAAATAATTGCGATTTCGGAAAAATGCAAAAAAATAAGGGCAGCCATTACGTCAGATTCTCAAACTAATCGTTTGATACACAATGCATCGAAGACGGCGAGTTGGGACTCGGAATTCCACTTATCCAGCGTGACAATCAACGTTAAATACGGAAGTACGCGCGTAAAAATATTCAACATTTTTACTGGGTACCCATTAAATGGTATTTTTATGGCCAAAGCATTTGAGTAGATACTATGACGGCACTGCAATTTTACTATAAGCGCAGTATTCTGTAGGAAGAAATGTTCTAATACTGTGCTCTGAGGTGTATACATCACCATGATATTCGTAAAATCCTTAAAGAACTAGACACGCTGATACGCAAAAGGCATCTGGACCGGACGGAATACCTGTCATCGTGCGCCAACGAACTAACACCTGTTTTGTTCTCTGTCTTACCACAAAGGGATTTATCCATCTTCTTAGAAAGTCGCTCGAGTGCAACCTGTTCCAAAAAAGGCAATAAAACCACGCCCTCAAATTATCGCCTAATTGCCTTGCTTCCAATAATCTCCAAAGTCATGGAACGTGTAGTCAATCAGTAACTACTCAAGTACTTCGAGAGCAACAGAATAATCAAAGATAATCAATACGGCTTTCGCAAAGAGAGATCGACAGGAGATATATTGGCCTTTGTCACTCATATATGGAGTAGGGCAATTGAGAACTACGGAGAGTCTCGAGCGATTGCGTTGGATATTTCGAAGGCATTCGACAGAGTTTGACATGACGGACTGCTCAATAAACTGCCGTCTTTCGGACTGCCAGCCTCTATCTGCAGCTGGCTTACCAGTTCCATAAGAATCGATCTTTGCATGTTGCATCAGTTGATGGGCACATCTCAGACACATTTATCTTTAACGCAGGCGTGCCTCAGGGCGCAATACTTTCACCAACTCTGTTCTTCATCTATATTAATGACCTGCTGACCAAAACGAATAATCCTGTTTACAGTTTTGCAGATGACAGCACCCTTGTCTCCCAATTTAGATTAGAAAATCCCTTAACAGCGACTGAGGCTTATCACCGCAGACAAGAGCAGATTACAGCAACTAATCAATATCTGGAGAAAGTTCAAACTTGGGGCGACAGAAATTTGGTCCAGTTAAATGCAGCAAAAACTCAATTAGCCACGTTTACCAAGAGGGCCATTACGGCGGGCCCTGACATCATTATGGCAGGATCGCCCATTCCTTGATCCTCGTCAATCGGACTGCTGGATGGTTCGGTCAACAACAACAACAACAACACAGGATGAGGGTCCCCTGTGGGATTGGCTTTTCTTTTGCCAGGTATCCTACAACGAGGTGGGAAGTGCTATTGATGGACTGAAATGGAAGGAAAGTCGGGATATCTATGGTATGAGTAGAAAGCTACTCATGGGCATTAAAAATATAATTATAATTCCTCTAACAAAGATCATTAATAAATGTATACTCGAGGGTGTCTTCCCCAGTTGTCTTAAACTAGCAAAAATTATTCCTATTAACAAAAAAGGAAATATGTCTGACATAAACAACTATCGACCTATTGCTCTTATACCAGTAATTGCTAAGGTCTTTAAGATACTGCTTAAGAATAAGTTGTGCTCATTCTTTGAGGAAATCAAACTACTTTAAATAACCAATTTGGCTTCAAGGCAGAACTCTCCACTGTCCACGCTGTTGACTCCCTTTGTAGATCTGTCTTGGAGGGCTTCGAGGTGGGGTTGTACGTTGGTTCCACCTTTTGCGACCTCTCGAAGGCTTTTGATACCATGTCTCATTGGGTGCTTCTCAGCAAGCTGTCGTTTTATGGTTTTGATGGTCCTAGCATGTCTCTTATGCAAAGCTACCTTGCTGACCGCAGACAGGTCACAGCCTATGGGGGAGTCATCTCGGGTGCGAGGTCCACACAGCATGGGGTACCACAAGGCTCCGTTCTAGGACCTATTCTCTTTTTAATTTATGTCAACGATCTACCGATGGCTCTGAATGACGGTGAACTTATTCAGTTCGCTGACGACACGTCAGTCATAAATTCTAGAGCTGATATGGGGACCCTGTATCGGAAGATGATTGAGAGTCGTGAAAGCCTGAACAGTTGGTTCGTTGCGAATCGCCTCAGCCTGAATGCAGGGAAGATGGAGTCTGCGATCTACTCACTGACGCCTCACAACAATGAAAATCGGCCTGCGGTAAAGTTCCTGGGTATGCAGATTGACCTTGGACTAAGATTCGATAAGCATGTAGACTACATCTGTGGAAAAATCTCAAGATCGACATTCTTATTAAAACAACTAATCAAGACTGTGGAGCACGGTGTGTGTGATGGCTTTCCATGCTTTCGTACAGTCACTCTGTTGTGACGCTATCTTGGTTTGGGGACATTCTGCGCACTCTAGCAGGATCTTCGCCCTGCAGCGCAGAGCTGTGCGTGTTCTTGCTGATTTGGAATATCGCGCTGATGTAAGAGGGGCGTATTGTGACATGGGGATACTCACTGTTCCTTCGAGGTATATCTTCGATTGTTTGGTGCTTGCAAGATGCTCATCGAACTGCCAACACCAGGGTGGCACTCATGATTATTTCACTAGGGAGAGAAATGATCTTAGCATCGATTATTTGCGACTTCGCAGGTCATTTAACGCTACTCTGCACTACGCCCCTGCTCTCTTCAAGAGGCTGCCCCCCCAGGTCAGAGGCTTGAGCCCGGATGCGTTCAGGGCAGCAATAAAGCGGTATCTTGTGGGGAAGTCATTTTATTCACTGCAGGAATTTTTCAG
>MU185494.1:22811-38275 GCA_016904865.1 Pissodes strobi | reverse complement strand
CCTAATACGACATGAAAAACGATTATGTTTTAAAATGTCTTTTTTTTCAACCCTATTTCTTCAAGTTCTCACCATTAGACAGTTATTCAGAACTACGATACGCAATACTATCAGTTTTTATTTGAGTTGGACTTTTTTCCACCAAAACCCATAGGCTCGATATACTGTGCGCCGCCAGTAATCCCACTCATCAGTGGCACGCATCTGGGAAGCGCCCAAACTCCTCATTGACACGTGGGTGTTCTCTTATGACTTCAAAAATCTCTTAGCAATCTTCAAAGTCCACAGTTTCATAGTTTGGATTCACTTTTTTTTCTTTTAGAAAATGATGAAAGTGTTAAATTGTCTTCTTCTCCAGACGATGATGGTTCATCTAGACTCTTTTCTTCGGTGAAAAGTATTTCAGTATCCTCTGGACTATCTCGTACGGTAGCTGTACCAATATCTTCATCGTTGATATCATCTTGATCGGTCAAGTCATCAACTTCTGGGGGCAATGCTGCGGTATCAACATCAATCTGCTCTGAATATAAATATTCAACAGCATGTTCCAATGTCTTGAAGACTCTTCTGAACATAGTTTCGAACAAAATCAGAATATCTGTAAATAAAATAATTATTTTAGTAATCAACTTTACCCAAGGTCTAGTTAGAACAAAAATAGGAAATAATCTAATTTTATACGTAAACGCCCAGCGTCCTCATTTGAGGATACTGGAATTTTGTCGACAATAGTTAAATTATTTCGCATATAGCCCTCCGCTTGCTTCTCTCGCTCCGGGACGCTAATCCAAACAACACTAACCCAAACTAACCCATGGCATACCCAAAGTCAAGAAAAAAACGTTTTACAAACCCAACTAACCCAAACTAACCTTAAAAAGAATTAAAAACATATAGCTTGGCGCTGACGGGGATCGAACCAGCAACCTTCGCATCACAGAGACACTATCTAACCGCTGAGCTATAAGACCGTTGGAAGCAATTCAGTGTATCGCGAAGACATGAGTAATTCTGCTGATTCGGCCGACGTCGGGTCGCGTCGTAGAACCGAGCAGAAAAGTTCAAAACAGATCACTGTTGGAAGATGCTACTGAACCATCCTTGATTGTTCGACAGTGTTCACGCTATCCCCACCTATATCAGCTGTCCTCAAATGAGTTTAAGTATTTTTATGTTTTGTTTTTCTTTATTAAATATATTTTTAAGTTTGTCGTTATAACCAAGGTTTTTGATTAAGGAGAACATTTTATGTTTTTGTTTTTTACATTTAATTGTATAATCCCTTCCTTTTTAATCCTAATTCCCATTTATACCCATCATCAGCCATAATCCACATCCAACTATCCTTCCTACTGTTCAAAAACCATTTTGAACACGCTTTCAAATCTAACGATTGAATTTTGTTCAATTTTAACATTCCACGCTACTGTGCTCACATTCCAAGAAACCTTAAAAGTCCGGCGATACTACTAACGCCATCTCTTGTTACAACGTTTATCCATTGCGTCAGCTAGTCTAGATCGCTAAAAGCCGCACGGCCTCTAAACTCATCTGACCAATCAGAGCGCTTTCTACAGAAAAGCCGCGATATTCCTAGCGCCATCTCTTGTAACAACGTTTACTTATCTGAAACCGGCGCGTATCCTACGCCGAGCCGACCAATCACAGCGCTAGCCTACAGGACAGCCACTTCACACAACCTAAAACTTCCTAGCAATTAGAGCTAGGAACTTTTAGGATTATCTAGTGGTCCCTAAAATCCTGATCTTTAATAATCGAATTTCATGAGAACTAGTCAGCAGATTTCAACCAGATTTGTGTTAGAATTCATAATATTAATTTAGACAACCGGATCGCTAAGTTTTAAACAATATCTCTATATTTACATTATTTGCCCTTTCTATTTCCGGAGAATGTAGATTATCCCACCAGAAGGGACGGTGACAAGGGGCGTTGACAACTTCTTGATCCAGTTCACTTTTGGGAAAAGTAGTCTCTTGACCCTCGCACAAGTAAGTCGCGCTAAGGGCGCTCCCGTTTCCCGCCGGCATGGCGACAAGCCGCCAGCCGGGCAAGTTCTCACGTTTTGAGACATCATAATCTCTCTAGTTCTTTACTCATGTAACATAGCGGTATCCAGCCATAATCATCGTCATCTCAAGCCTACAAAAAGGTATTTATTGGCACCCCCACTGCCATTATCCTCACAAGTATGACGCTGTGTACTGGCGTCCCCATTGGTCTCATCCATGGGAGGTCTCACAGTCGAGTCTCGTCTTGAATATCAAGTAAGTAAACACACACGTTTACAATCATTCTCTCAACATCTCAAACGCGGTACCATCGCTGTACTAGCGTTCCCATTGGTCTCGTCCGTTGGTTCTCAATATTAATCGAGTCTCGTTTCGAAACCCAAGTAAGTAAACACACACGTTTACATTCACATTCTCTCAAACGCGGTACCATCGCTCTGCTAGCGTGCCCAGTGGTCTTGTCCATGGGTTCTCAATATTAATCGAGTCTCGTCTCGAATCTCAAGTAAGTAAGCTCAAACGTTTACAAACACATTCTCTCAAACGGGGTGCCGTCGCTGTGCTAGCGTGTCCAGTGGTCTTGTCCATGGGTTTTCAACATTCTCTATTCTCTATCAGAGTATAACACTGGGTTGTTATACTCTGGCCTTATTCTGATATAAGGACTACCCGGCACCAATCTGCCAGTATTCTCAAGATCTCACAAATGCTATATCCCCTACGCGGATTTCAGCTTACGTATGCTACCTGCATAGTAGTTAATGTCCTTTTTCATCGTGCTAGTGCACTGAGCACTCTTGCACTGTTTTGGTCCTTGTGTGGCATTGTTATTGGTTATGCTTCGTCTTGATTCCTGGTATGTCCTTGGGCTTTGTCCTAGTTGGTAGTGGTGCCTTGGTGCCGATTAGTGAAGGAGCGAGTGTTGTTTGTTTTGCGATTTTGAGCAGACGAGAGAATTGCTGTAGACACCTAGGCGAGGCTAATCGATTTGGGTTATGCAGATTTCTCCGCAAGTCCAAATCGATCACCCCAGGAAAGAACTGCACGTGATACACAGGGTGTTACCCCCTGACTCTACTTCTATGCATGGAGCCCATACGGCGAGCTACCCCGTGCAGTCCCTTAATGCCTGTACACCCCCGTTTTTAGGCGGGAACCCGGCCTACGGCATCAGCGATGCTCTCGTCCCCAGCTGTTATTGAATCATTCTAGTTTTGTTAGTGATTTTTGTGATTGAAAATTTGAGATTTTTTGAAAATTTTGATTGAAAATAATTTTTTGTTTGAGCTTGTTTCGGTATTGTGGATAAAGCTCAGTTTTAGTGAAAATTTTTGAAAAATTTTTGGATTTTTGAGATTTTAGATTTTCCAAAAAGAATGAACCTTTTAGAAATTTTGAAAATTTTGAAAATTTTTGAAAATTTTGAAATTTAGAAGATAGAATGATATTGATATTATTTTTTTGGGTTTTTTAATTTTTTCTTAGTGTATTGTGTATGTGATTTAGTGTTCTGGTGGGAGTAGTAAGCTTTTGTGTACTGTTCTGTTTGGGTGTGTGACTCTACTGAATAGTGTTCTTATGACTGGATTTGTATGGTTGCGAACTTGTTCTAAGAATATTGTGTTTGCCTGCCAGGTATGTGTTGATTGTGTCTACTTTGAGGTCGTTGTAAATGTCTGCATTGCGAACGTACCAAGGTGCGTTCACAATTTCTCTGAGTGTTTTGTTTTGAAATGTTTGTAGTTTTTTCTTGTTTGTTTTACATGCATGTGTGTATACTATGGCTCCATATAGAATTTTGGGCTTTATTATCTGATTATAGAGCATTAGTTTATTCTTTAGTGACATTTTACTATTTCTGTTTATTAATGGATAGAAAGCTTGTTTGGCTGCAATGCCTTCGTTTACTTTTGCTTGTATATGCTTCTGAAAAGTGAGTTTACTATCTAGGGTTACCCCTAGATATTTAAGAGAGTTTGACCATCTTATTACTGAGTTTTCAAGATTTAAATTTGGAATAGGTTTATTGCGTTTAGTTGTTATGAGCATGGCCTGTGTTTTATCTTCATTGATTTTAATAATCCAAGTTTCTGCCCATTCGTATATGGAGTCTAAGTGTGGCTGTACGTGATTTTTGAGTCTTGTGTGATTGTTGTTTATTGAGAATATGCATGTGTCATCTGCGTATATGGAGAGTTTAGTGTTTGGGTGTCTAGATATGTCTGTTGTGTATAATGTGTATAGTGTAGGCGACAGAGGAGAGCCTTGTGGGACTCCTGCCTCTATGCGCCTTGTGGTAGATAGTGCTGTGTTTATTTGTGTAGTGAAGGATCTGTGTTTGAGGAATGATGCTATGAGTTGAGTTAGTGGCGGTGGTATATTGTGTAGTCTGTCTAGTTTGTGTATGAGTCCTTCATGCCACACTTGGTCAACGTCAAGGACTACAACTCCGGTCGATGCCCGTCTTTGTAGTCCTCTAGTCGCCTCCTCAACAAGCCTGGCAAGTTGGAGCTCGGTGTTGTGATGTTTTCTGAACCCAAATTGTTCATCTAGGATCAGATTGTTTTGCGTTATGTGCATGTGTGTTCAATCTTTCCCACATAACCTTCTCTGTCAGCTTGCTCAGTGATGAGAGCAAGCTAATAGGTCGCCAGTTTTGATTTTTGTGAGGTTTTGGAATGAGAATTATTTTTGCTTTTTTCCAAGATTTTGGAAAGTGTTTTAGTGATAGTATTGTGTTTATGATGTAAGTGAATTTGAGTAAGGCTGTTTCTGGTAAGTTCTTTAGTGCTCTGTTTGGTATGTTGTCGTAGCCGGGTGCTTTTTTCGGGTTTAATTGCGCAATAATTTGGGCAATTTCTGCGGTGTTGGTTGGTCGTGTTTCATCGTCTTGGTGTTCGTTTTCGTAAGTTAGTATTTCTCTGTAGTTTCTCTCTATGGTTGCCTCGTGATCTATGTCCTGGGCCCCATCGCCTAAGGTGAATTGCGATTCCAGCGAGTCTGCGAAGGCCTCAGCCTTCTCTTCGCTGGAATACACCACTCCTCTCAGTCCATGGATATTAGGATATGCCACTTTGTTGCGACCTTGCATCGATTTGGCAATTTTCCATAGAGAGTTGTTTTGTGGGTTGACTGTAGTGATGTATTCGGTCCATGAGTTGTTTTGTGAGTTTTTATGTCTGCTTTTATTGTATTCGTGGTTCTGTTTGCTTGTGTGTTTAAGTCTGGGTTGTTTGTTAGTTTGGCTCGTCGTTTTAGCCTGTTTCGGAGCCTTATGTTGTCTTTTATGTTTTGTGGAAGCGAATATGGGTTGTTTTGTTTTGTGTGTACAGTTTTTGTGGCTGCGTTTATGGCTGCTTGTATCTCCTCAGTGAATCTAGCAACTTCGTTGTCTAGTTCCGCTTTGGAGGCGATGTATGATAAGTTGTGCATGTTTTGTGTTAAGTGTTCTTTGAATATGTTCCAGTGTATAAATTGTTGTATATTTGCTTGTTTGTGTTCGTGTATGTTGTTTATTGTGATGGCAATAGGAGAATGATCTGATGAGGATAAATCCTCCAATTTGTCAATCACAACGTTGTGCGCGATGTTTTGAGTAAGTGCTATGTCTAGAATATCTGAGCGTTCGTGATGGAAGTGAGTGGGTTCGAGTGGTGCGTGTACTGTGATTTGCAGCTCTTGCGAAGCTCTTAGCAATGCAGTGCCACCTGTATTAGTGGCCCTGCATCCCCAAGATCTATGTTTGCAGTTAAAGTCTCCTGCTGCAAGAACTGGCAGTGTGTAGTTGAAGAGTTTTGTGGTTTCGTCTAGTGGTAAGTTAAGTTGTGGTGGCTTGTATACTGAATGAATGACAATGGCAGTGCCGCCCCCCATACGCTGTGCCCTGTCATTTCTGTAGATTGTGTAGTTTTTGATATGTAATCTTGTTTGTGGGCGTATGAATGTTTCTTGTACGAGTGCAATATCTATGTTATTTTCAGTCAGGTAGTCTGCGAACTCGTGTCTTTTGGGGTAAAGAGAGTTCGCGTTCCAACTGACTAAAAATAGGCGTTTCGGTTAATTAGCCATTGAAATTAGCGAATAATTTCAATGTCGGATTTTTGTTAATGATATCTGAGATTTTATTCAGTTTTGCTACTATGTCTTGTTCAGACATAGTTAGAAGAGCAATTAATCCGTTTGCTTGCGGCATTGCACTCGTTTGGGAGTTTGTGTTTGTGTTTTTGTTTGTAGGTGTTGTTTGTGTGGGTTTTGGAGCTTGTTGTTGTTGTTGCGGTTGTTGTGGTTTTGTGTTTGTGGCAGTGGTTTTTTGAAATTTGGGTTTTTCGGGCACATTGAGTAATTTGCAGAGTGTTCCCCCCCGCAATTGCAGCATTTTGCTGGGGTTTCGGTAGTTTTAGTGCACTCTTTATAAAAGTGCGGACCTGCGCACCTATGGCACATAGGTTTGGCGTAGCAGTATGAGATGGTGTGCCCAAACTGCTGGCATTTATGGCACTGCGTTTGAATTTTATTTGTGCTTCCTCTTTGAAGCTCGACACTTACGGGCATGTAATTAATTCTGTCTTCTTCCAGGATTTTGATATTGGACTGGGGGAGGAGAACTTTTACTGAATTGGTGAGAAACTGGCGTCTCCTACCGACCTTCAGCCAGTATATCTCCTTGGGGGAGTAGTCCCTGTCCTCTATGTCATTTTTGATGTCTTCTATGTTCATTTTGTTGTCTAAGCCTTTGATGATGACATTAAGTAACCTATCTTCCGGGAGGAAGTAGGAATGGAATGGATACTTTTTTGAGAGTAAATATCTGGTGATGCCTCTGTGGTCTCCTGGAGTTTTTGGGGTGATCTGTATGCCTAGTTTTGATTTTTTGACATTCTCAAAACCAAGTTTTCAGATTGTTAGGTCTTGAAATATGGTTTTCCAGTGCTCTGGACATCTGATAATGATTGGCACCACATCAGGATTTTTGGGGGCTGATTGGGCGCTTGGGCTTTGCTTTGAGTTTGGGCCGAAGTACTGGCCCATGCGTGCTTCTTCATAGAAGCAGCTAATACAGGTTTGATGGTGGCTGGGAAGTTGTGGGGAGGGTTCGGGTCCCTCTTGGTTTTTTTCAGAGGTGGGAATTCCTCTGAAGTGGGCTTTTTGGAAGTAGACGGTTTTCCGGAGTCAGAAGAGACTTCCATCTCTTCGTCCTCCTGAGCTTCAATTACGGGGGGGTCCACTGTGTTTTGTGTACTGATTTGTTTGGTGTGTGTGTCTGTGTTCTATGGAACATTTAAATGGGTCGACATACTTTCAATTCCAGTGGAGAGTTCATTTAATTTAGCTAGTAATTGAGATATTTGAGCACTCTGCTCTTGAATTAATTGATTATTTTTAGCTGAGTCTGATCTTAATTTATGTATGGTTTTACGAAGCTCGAGGTTTTCCGCCTCAAGCTTTTTAATCATAGAAGACTCCATTTTGATGCTCTGTTTATGTAGTGATATTGTGTTTGTTGTGTGTTTTAAGTTACTAGTTAGCACTTTTGTTGCTGGAGATTTGTCTCGCTCTTTCTTAGTCGCTCCTGTCATCGACTCTTCCGGCGGTATCGCTGTGCAGGCTTCCCTGCCGCCTGGATCGTCTTTGAACTCCGTCTTGTTGTTGTTGGATTTTCTGCTTTTGCTTTTCTCACAAAGTGACGAGATACATGCACTCGAAGTACGATCGTGCCGTCACTCTGTGTTGGTTGTGCTAACGTTTAAACGAATTTTATACGCCAGCATCAGCGCATACACTACACTGAAAAGTATAGTGCTGCTTTGTGTGTCGTTAGCGTTTTACCTCACTTCACTTTTTGACTTTGTTCGCAGAGCGGAATGGTATACGTGTTGCTTGCGCGACCGAAGTAACAGATTTGCTACCTGCATAGCATGTTTTACAATCATTTATGCGTGTACCAAAACCCGCACTCCACAAGGCAACCATGTCATGCCATATGCAATAAGTTGATACCATCTCAAATCACTACATTCAAGTAATTCCTATTTGCAAGAAATTGAAGTTCATTGTATATAGAAGCTACAACAGAGACTTAGTAGGGGAAATGTGGATATGATGGCATCCTTCCGTTATTGGCGCCATTTTTTTGAATTTATTTAGTTTAACATTTGTATGCTAATAAACACGCCACCACAGAGAGGCTGTGAAGTGGCGGTCTCGATAGTGTGCCTTCAACAACGCAGAAACCTGTTGTTGATAATTGTAAGTATCAAACTTTTTTTTTCAAATATTTAGTAGCATGCATAGATATTTGCAAAATGTTTTAAGCCTGTATAAGTGTATGATGATAGCTAATATTTGTATAGCGAAGAAGACTAATTAGTGATAGGTTAGGATTGGAAAAATCTAGCCATGTGTGATATCATGTTATTTTGATATGATGGCACCCTAGAATCGTTTATTGATGGCATAGGGTGCCATCATATCAAACAATTTGAAAAATCGGTTTGAAAATATAATATTTTTTTCAGGGTTGTTTATTTTAAACTTTTGTTGCGTTTAAGGTTTAAGGGGGTGATTCCTGGGCTCATTTTAAGCAAACAACTTCATATGAACGTATGTCCTAAGCGTCCTAACTTTTGAGATACAGGGTGGTAAAATTTTCAGAAAAAAATCTATTTTGTATAATAACTATCATACTATAGTAGATATCTTTATGATATTTGGTGCATGTCTTCTATGCATCAAGATGCATTTTCTGATGTACAAACAATTTTATTATTTCTACCAGTGGCGCCAGTAACGGTTTTGCATTGAATATTTTTGGAGACAAAAATGGGACGCCACTGTTTTTTCTTAAAATAAAAAATATTTTTGAAATTCTCGTTTATTCCTGAGCAAATTTTATCTCTTGTTTTTTTTCGTCCGACGCATGGTTTTCGCATAAAAAAATAAAAATCGTTTTACTTCAGGGTCAAATCGCTGAAAATCTGATACGGTAACTGTTGTGTGGAAATCTTTTTTTCTTTTTTCAAGGTACTGACTTCGTTTAATATCAATTGTAAATTAATTTAGAAATATGTAGCTGATTTTACTGTAGGGAAAATAAAAGAAAACTCTCAAGTGCCAATAATGATTACCACATTAGAATTTCAGCGAGGATTTCAGCTTGCACAAACACGATTTTTATTTTTTTAAGCGAAAACCATGGGTCGGATGGAAGAAAATCAAGAGATCAAATTTGCACAGAAATGAATGATAATTTCAAAAATAATTTTTACTTTAAGAAAAAGCAGTGGCGACCATTTTTTTTCTCAAAAAATGTTCAATGCAAAACCCGTACGGACGCCACTGGTAGGAATAATCAATTTGTTTGTACATCAGAAAATGTGTCTTGAAGCTTAGAAGATGTGATTATATAAAATGGATTTTTATCTGAAAACTTTACCACCCTGTATCTGAAAAGTTAAGACGTTTAGGACATAGACTCATATGAAGTTTTTTTCTTGAAATGGGTTCAAGAATCACCCCCTCAAATATTAGCATGTCATTAAGGAACACCCTGTATACAACATCTGTTAAGTGGCGCTCCAAACCGACTCCTCTTTCGAGCCGAGGAGAAAAGTGCGATCAGTTACATTAATTTAAAAAAAAAAGATTGAAGAGTTTTTTTGTACATTTTTAATGTTTCTTACTAATCTGTAGCTTAAAGATTTATGCCATTACTTTATGCATCAAAGTTGTGGCAAGTAATTTCAAAATATAGGAACACCGTTTTTTTATTGTTTGTTGGTACACAACTACAGTATACTATTATTTTGAAATTGCCAACATTGCCATATTCGGGATCCGTCCCGTATTTAGTCCAATTAACCCTTACACGGTTCTCGATCATCGATCCGCTGCTGCCAGCTTCAGCCCCACATTAACCCCTCGGGGGTGCCGCTTACCAATCTGTAAGCCCGGCACGCCGGCGTACTTACCACATCGGAGGGATGTTTGACATCGGATTAATGTGCCACGGACAGAGAAAGTGCATATTGATAAGTAGTCATAGCCAGGGATGGCCCTAGGATTTTAGACGATATTGTTGCTCTGCTAATCATATCTTAATTCATCATAAATTTTGCTGTTATCGTGAGTGTTTTTGGTGCTTGAAGAACCTCTTCCCAAAAGATATTCGTAAAATTCTTACATAATTATGTGTTAAAATAAAATAGAATAAATCTGATGACCTGAATGGAGCCAAAGGTCCTTGATAATATGCTAGTGGATGATATATTGTTAGTGGTTAAATTCAGATGATGAACACAAAGGTGGAATAGTTGTGCATATTTTTACTTTATCTTGAAATGCAGTGTTGCATTAAAAATAGTCATCTTTGACCCCACCCTATATACTTACATGCTTTTTTTCTCTTAGTTTACCGCACAATATATTTTTAACAAACTATTAATTAATATCTCATTTTCTAAGACCACCACGTTTCGTACTTAGATATACGATAACTCATAAGTTTACCACTATTATTTCGTAAACCCTTTATGTGGATTTCCCTGTAATTTTATAGCATTGTGCTTTACTCTGTCTAATCTGAAAATTACTACCTGCACCTTTGCCGGACTCTGTAATTAAAAACACCGTTTTATATATTATTTATTGGCCAGTTTTACCACACACTAAATGAATGGTCATATTTTTCTGTTACCTAATAAGACTTCTATCTATTGATATTTATAGCTGATGTTGATGGGATTTCAGTTGATATAGGCTGACAGCTATGACGCTTCTTGGCCGTCAATGTTGCCATATCGTTGGTTTAAATGTGTGACATCTTTATTACATTTGGGTGTATCCGTTCCAATTGTTTTGTAACAATTTTTAAACTACAAAAAGGTAATTTATAACATCCCTTTTGAATACTTCGTTTTTTTACTAAAAATAGTCAGAAATACCATTGTATGAAGAACATTTAGACGATTTTAGGTCGTTAATGTGTGAAACAATTACTCCCCATTAGTGTATGTAAATTCCTACTAACCAATATTAACCGAAATTAACAAAAGTAACCCGAATAAACCAGTATTAATATACCATAGAAACGCTTGTGCTACGCGCAAACTGTTAATATTTCTTTTTAGCCAATTTTCCTAAATATTTCATTTCCGCTTTAAATTTTAATTGTCAACACAATAAAATGTAATATTTAAATGTAATTATTGTATTATTATTATTATTATTATTATTATTATTATTATAGTTTTTCTAACTGAAGTAATAAGTGCGGTCCGAAGCTGTCATAAATCAGAGGCAGTGGAACAGTTGATATTGATCAGATCCAACACTGGCATAACACCTTTTGGTTTAAATGGGTATGACATCACAATTGCGTTCAGTTTTAATTCTGCCCCTTCGGATAAGTCGACCAACGCCAAAACTCTTTCGATCCGCACTATTTAATTACATAACATTCATCAGGCAATTTGCTCTTTCACGTAGGAGTAGAATATGGCATTATAATTCTATATAGATCGAAAAATCTTTGCAACAATATAATTATACATAAGCGGGTTTTATTGTATTGTTGGCCAGTTAAAGATCGACGAATAAAAACCACCAAACAATGGAGGTAGCAATTAGGGTATATCTGCTAATTGAAGGTTCGTGTAAAAAAGTCGTTAAATGGTGAATTACACTAAGCATGGATGTTATTTTTGGAAATTACGATTAGTGTAGTTCCGTAGATATTAAAAAACTGCAAACCAGAAATATCAAAGACATATAAAAAACAGACCGATCTGTTTAGTAAATATGAAGATGCCAACATCGTTCCCCTTCTTATAAAATAAGATGCAAGCCGTACTATTGTTTACCGCTACTGCGACGCTGTTGCCGATGACACCTAGTAGCTTGTTTTTAATAACGTGACAGAAAAAATACATTCTGAGCATATTTCGCTCTAAAGTATGCCGTGTAAATTATAATACTAACATATAAACATTGGGTCACTCCAAGACAACAAGTCCCATTCTCACTCCTTTTAGACTATAGGGACCACCAAAGAAGGCTAAGGCTGATGGTTCCAGTAGAAGCGGCCCTAGGTAGTAGATGCATAAGTCTACTCGCATCGTTCGGTGAAGGATCACCCCATCAGAACTGGGAAGTGCTAAGTGCAGGTTCTTCCGAATCACGTTTCGCTTCCGCGCTGGTGGTTCCGGGTTTCAGAGTAGGAATATATGGTCATGATGGGATCCAAAAATTCCGGAGGCAAACTCTCCGGCCATTCGGATCTCCGGGTGCCGGCCGGGCAGGGTGGCCTTGGGGTCGCTCATGCAACGTTTTACAGGTAACAAAGATGCCGAACCAATTTAAAATAGATTTCTGCAACATAAGAGGCCTAAATACAAACATAAATTCGGTACACCAACATCTACAAACAAATAGACCACACATACTAGCCCTTACAGAAACACAAGTATGTTCTACAACTACAACAGTGAACTACCTCTAACCTACAGTTACGACACACGCTCCCGATTGAGAAATAACTTTGGAATATGCCTTTTTATCCGTAGCGACTTTTCGTATCTTCGCGAGGAAACACTCGAACCGAACATCCTTGAAGTCATATGGCGCAAGTTCACTGCCAAGAGATTAACCAAGTTTATAATATACCGTCTTTATCGCCCTCCGAGCGATAGAGCCTAGCAAAGCTTCTGCTAGGCTACACCCACCCCAACTCAGAAGTAACCGTTCTGGGAGATTTCAATGCCCATAACACAAACTGGCTCAAACATCACAACAAGACCGACAACAAAGGTAGAGAGGCTGAATCATTTGCCATCAGCTGCGGGCTTACTCAACTTGTAGTCGAACTAACCCGGATCTCAAAGAGGGCCGCCCTCCTGGATCTTTTACCACAAATCGTGACCAATACATAATTAGAGTTGGTCCGCCATTAGGTACTTCCGACCACAAATTTATTACAACGGTTTGTGAATTGCCCATTGCCTCGTAAAATCTGGCATTACAATTCTGCAAACTGGAACGATCTAAGGGAGTTCTACCTAGATTTCCCTTCGCTCGACGTCTGCTTTGGCACTGACGACTGCGAAGAGATCAAGCAAATAATCTCCTCAGGAATGGAAGCATATATCCCAAATTCCATCAAGTTACCGTTAAAAGGAAAGCCATGGTTCGACAGAAGATACGAAAGAGCCGTAAGTAGGAAACAACAAGCCTACAAGTACTGGAAAACTAAGGACGAATGGTTATATACAACAAACACCCTAGTACTTAATTTGGAAAAGACTGTATACATACACTTTAGAACTCAGTGAAATATCCCAGTAGTTGGAATAGATTACTTGAACCATTCAAAGACTATATAGTTTTTGGGCTTGTGTGTGGATAAAACACTTTCCTGGCATGCCCATGTTAACTGTGTGGTGAGTGAAATTAATTCTGGTTTTTTTGCTATTAATAGATTAAGAGACTCCTTGGAAACTAAAGAACTTCTGTCTATATACTATTCATTAATATACTCCCACTTAAGCTATAATGTAATATTGTGGGGAGTTTCTGTAGAAAGTAATCGAATTTTTATAGCTCAAAAAAGAGTGATCAGACTGTTGTTTGGTGTGCCATTATTGTCCAACTGCAGACCTTACTTTGTGGCAAGAAACATTTTAACATTTCCTTGTTTATATATTTTTAAGACCTTATATCAAACATAATGAGAACACTCATCCAATTGGGCAAGATTTTCACTCTTATAACACACGAATGAATGATCTTATGGTAACTGATCTGCACCGGCTTACTAAGTTTGAGAAGTGTCCAACATATGGGTGCAGGAAATTGTTTAATAAATTACCAAGGGAAGTTAGAAAACTGCCATTTATTAGGTTTAAACGCAAAATTAGGCAAAACTTGAGGCTTTTTACTCGGTTTCTGAATTTATGACTAATACTTTGAATAGTGCATAGATATTTTTAATGTGATATATGTAGTCTGTTGTAATACAATGTATCTGTTAACTAATATTTTAAATCTGTTTTAAACATTGACATTGTATGTAGGTATATGCCATTGTATATATATATCAATTTGACGTGTACACCGTTCAACCCGAGAATAACGGTTGTTATTCTCGGGTTCAACTGTAAGACTAAAGTATTAATAAAGAGTATTTCAATATTTCAGTATTTCAGAACACAATTATAGAACCATAAACTTTTGCAATGCCCCAGTGGCTCTAGAAATTTCTGGTCGGTAACATAGGCAGTAAGTAATAACTTTACAAAACCGTCTCTTCCACCTTTGGCGGACGAACACGGCACGGCGTCACGGAGACTACAGCTAAGAAAAAAGCAAACATGCTCGCCGAAATGTTTTCATCACACTCTACCTTAACGTCCCCCATGGCAAGGCTCACTACCGTGAGAGAAGTTAAGTTTTACCACCGTGACATTCGTAAAATTCTCAAAGAGCTAGATATGCAAAAGGCATCAGGGCCGGATGGAATACCTGCCATCGTGTTAAAGAACTTCGCCAACGAACTAACACAAACTAACCCAACCTAACCCATTTTTCCAGACTTTTTTTCCAGTCTTACCGAAAAGGGATTTACCCATCTTCTTGGAAAGTCGCTCGAGTACAACCTGTTCCAAAAAAGGCAAGAAAACCACGCTCTCACACTATCACCTAATTGCCTTGCTTCCAATAATCTTCAAAGTCATGAAACCTATGTCACTCATATATGGAGTAGGGCAATTGAGAACTACGGAGAGTCTCGAGCGATTGCGTTGGATATTTCGAAGGCATTCGACAGAGTGTGGCATGACGGATTGCTCAACAAACTGCCGTCCATTCCAACTGTCTCTCTGCATACTTTCCTTAAGAACCGATCTCTGCACGTTGCAGTTGATGGATACATCTCAGCCACATTCACCATTAACCCCTTCGCTACCAGATCGATTTTGCTATCTGCTATATTATAATAGTTTTGTCAATCTTTTTTTTTTCGGGTTTTATGTATTTTTTTGCCTTTTACAATGCAAAAATACGGTTACAAAGAGAAATTAAATAAAAATATTTATTTATAGCACAAAAAAAGTGGTAAAACAAAGAAACAAATAAATAAATAATCAAACTTTGACCCAAACAAGAGCTCATATAAAAACAACAGCACCTAGATTTAAGTTTAAAATTGTTAACCAATACAAAAAAGCAAATAAACAAACAAATAAATTTACGAACTTTGAACAGAACAAGAACTCTTAAAAGGGCAACAGACGCTTAATTTGTGGTCAGAATTAAAAAAATACAAATAAGAAAACAACAAACCAAAAAAACAAACAAATGAACAAAAGCAGTAAATTGGAGCGCCCCGCCACACAGTGGATCGAGGTATAGGAAAATAGGGACATTAACTATAACTTT
>MU185494.1:0-17292 GCA_016904865.1 Pissodes strobi | reverse complement strand
AGCCTGGGGGAGGAGGATGGGATTTGATGGGCCATATCCCATGGCAACTCGGAATGGCGGGGGCGTCACTCCCCGTAATCAAACTCCTCTCACCAGCTTGAGGTTCCTGCCAGCTTGGTGCGCTATTTCACAACAAAAAACTGTATGCACCGCAGCAGTTGCTCTTGGTCTACAAAGCGCAGATAAGACCTTGCTTAGAATATTGCTCACACATCTGGGATGCCGCACCAAAGCACACCCTAAAGCTGCTGGATTCCATTCAGAAGAGAGCTGTGCGTCTCGTCAGCGACCCGGAGTTGACTCAAAATCTGGATAGTCTGGAACTTCGCAGACATGTGGCCAAGATGTTCCTGTTTCACAGATTATACTCTCACGGCAGATGTTCCCAGGATTTGGCCCGCCTCATCCCGCCCCTGGCAATGCCTGCCAAACAGTCGCGACAGACGGCAAGAACACACCAGTTCGTCGTACAACTGGAAACACCTAGAACTTAGCTTTACAAGAACTCCTTTGTCTGGCGCACTACATGACTGTGGAACTCACTCCCAGGACCTCTGTTTCCCCCTAATTACAATCTACAACTATTCAAGAACTGTGCCAATCAACATCTTCGCACACACATCGCTCGTCGAGCGCCATAGGATCTTCCTTTAGTGTGTGTGCCACTGCCATAGAAGAAAAAAACATATTTTATAGCAACAAAATTTAAAAAAAAAAAAAAAAAAAATACGCGTCATTCGATATATAGGATTGTATGCAAACTGACTATATGAAGAAATTAAAATGTATGATAATTTTTGAAACAATGTTTTCGATGCAGTCCAACTTGGCATTTGTAGCAAATAAATTTGCTCTTTCCGCTGCAATTTCTACACAGTCTTTCAGTATTTACCAGTATTTACATAGTCTGGCCAGTAATCGTGATCATCGTAACGAGCATCATTCACTGAATTCTGTATTATTTTTCGTTTCATCGACTGAGTGCCGTGTGTTTTGAGCAGAGAGTTTGCTAGGTTTCTTCGCAAACTTATCAAAGAATCAAAATCTTTTTCTATAGGACATATCCTTTTCATCAACAGCCATGCATTGAATACTGAAACATCCAGCAAGTAACAAAATGTGGGCCATCACCATTCTGATTCGATAATTGGCTACCAACTGTCGACGCCGCCCATGCCACTATTGTATTTTTCGAATAATATTTTCCTTCTGCAATGGAATCAAAATTTGTTGCACAAGTCACAACTTTATTATTTTTCCATCTCACTAAACATACCTGAAAAATGCCAGCAAACCAAGTGATCAAATGACGGTCATGTTGGACCTAGATGTTCCATTCGCAGTGGTTATTGATGACCGCTAATAATGGAAGAAAAAACTACCTCACGCCGATAACGCATCACTGTGGTGGTGGTTCAAAACTAGTGAAATGAGCAGGATTGGGCATTTCAGGTGCAAACTGTAAGCTTTCCAAACCACAAATGTATAACCATCTTTCAAGCGGAAGGGCTCGCCATAAATATATATGTGCAGAAGAGTGCCTCACACAAGGACTTCACAGAAAGCACATCTACATATTTTCAGACTGCCCAAGCGGCTCTAAAAGTGCGTGTCAAAGCTAGTCTGGGAATGTAAGCACCTAAAGGCAATAGGCAAAGCAGAAGACGACCAATGCAGATTTTGCAATAATGCAACTGAAACCGCAGAACATCTAATCTGCCAATGTCCAACCCAACTCTGCAACAGACTTCAAATACCTTGAAGGAGTACAGCTATCACTTCAAGAAGTGAGTCAACTATCTCCCGAGAAAATAGCTTCGTTTGGAAAAAGCCTACGTCTCTTGGACACAAATAAAGTTGTAGAGTTATGCACAAAATATCTGTAAAGGTAGTAGTGCCGGGTGGTTGAAACTAGCCGAAACGACTCCCTAGGAATCTACAATCTACAAACATACCCACCTAAAGTTACACGAACGTCTATCTAACTTTTCCATCTTTGATATTTCCGTCAATGGACGTTTTTCAACTTTATTGTCGCGAATAGTGCCAGTCGCGCAGTAACCAAGTTGTGTCAAATGTTGATATGCTAACGGACGAAAAGTAGTTGTCGAAAAATAATTTAAATCCTTTATTAGGAGGTATTCTAGAAGTCGTTATCAGAGATAATACGGTATCTCCTTCTATCCCAACAACATTTTCCTTGTCGGTTTTGTCGGTATATATCAAAAGTGACCAAGTATCCATCACTGTTATATAGTGCCCAATTTTTAAAACCAAACCTGATTGGCTTCTGCATAATATCGTCCATAGTAAGGTATCATCGATTCATCTATTGGGATGTTTTCCTTCAATCCGCCGTGCTTTTGGAAATTTTGGTTTAGATGAGTTATCAAACGCTTTAGTTTATACAATTTGTTGGGGAAACACCCCAACACGTGTATAAACTATCGTTTTTCACCGTATAGTTTGGTGATAACACCCTGTATGTATGTAGCATGAATGAGTCATGATTGATCCACAAATAGATTTATTTCACCTCGGGTACAACCCAATTTGTGCATTTAAATTAGCATATGCCAGTTCTTCAAAACCCCTTAGTCCAAACCTGGACGGACGATCCCTTAGTTCGAGCCTGTACACAAGTACTGTCGGTACCTATAATAGATTACAATATAGCAAACTTTCACTCGTAAAGGAAAGCGTTCTTAATCGTTTTCAATTCAATATATTTTTGACTCAATCAGCATTGTGAAAATAGTCTGTCAAAGAAAGAAAGAAGATGTTTTCCCCCTCTCAGATAAAAACCGACGCGTAGCTTTCCCCCGTTATGGTCCCTCCCGAAATTGTAAGAAAGATCATATTTCAGTACAGTTAAGATACTCACTCGAGCAACAGCTAAATTGCTGTTCGCTGTCATTTTGCGCCAAATAGGCCATTTTCTACTTTTGTTTGCACAGATATTGGAAATATCTGGTGTACCTCAGTTATCTTTGTCCAAGCTTGGACAAAGACCTCCTTTGGGCGTTTTTAACGCGATTGTGAGACTACAGAATCGGAGCATCTCTCGTCAAGAAGAAGTAAAATGGCGGATTAACGTTGCTGGTCAAATAATTCTTGTAAGCAAGGTGAAAGCTGGATTTATGGTTTCCGTAAAAACAAAAATTAAGTTTAGAAAGTAACTAAGTAAATTTCTCCCCATTGAAGACAGGTAAAGCAGAGTCAAGGTGAAAAGGTACTCTGTGTGAAAGTTGCTAAGTTGGAGAACTAAAAGTATTAAAATAAGAAAGATAGAAAACTCATTTTTAAATCAAACAATCAAGACTTTTAGTAGATATTCCTAATTTTAAGAAACCTTTTGTAATATTACTTGAATGCTTGAATGAACGAATACTTGCAATTATTCTAAGAATTGTACATATATAATTTCTATTTAACATAGAAAACGCTGTTTATTTATATCTACAATATTCAAATGCAATTTACACCTGCATTATTAAAGTAAATTAAACCGAATACATGTTTCAATTCCTCTCACTACCCTATAGTAATACAGTTCATTAAAAGTGGTTAATTAAGATACCACACCCTTCTTTATGGTATTAAACAATAGTAAAATCACTTGTTTATCCCGACCACAATCTATCTTCTTTGTCAATAACAGTATTGATGAACAATGTTGATTCGAAACGATTGAGTCTTATACTATTTGTAAAATTTTTGGGACATCGTCTTCGGCAGACCAATACATTCGTTTGTTAGGATACTTTGCGTAACCAGATAGAAGAAGTGTTCCGAGAAAAGCATATATTGAGATGATAATTTTTTGGAAACCATATTTATTTGTCTCATCTAAGATATTTGGCATCATATCTACAGTAAAAAAAATTGGAAGAATTCCACTGGAGTTTTTGCCATGCTAGCTTCTTCCGATTGCGATTTTCCTTCACTTATTGTATTCAGATCAAATTTCTGGAAAGTTTTTTCCCATTTTGTTACAGTCACACTTTTTTTAGATTTCATGCTTTTTGCAGGACTGTTGTAACGCGTTTTCTTAGAACGTAGCATAATATCGTGTATCCATTTTGTAATTAGGAACTAATTTTGATCATTTATCATCATCACTGAAGTTAAAATCGTCATAATTTGAACTGCATTTACCAGGTAGAACAAATGTAGAGATTGTTTCTTCGTCATTCTGTTTCCCTAGTACGTTATACTCACACTCGGTAGTTAACATTCTGGGTACAAGATGATTTAAATTTCCTTCATCCTCATGTGTTCGCAGTCGGTATTGTCTCCATCATTAGGTGGTGCAGCATAGATATCTACAGCACTATCCAAATCCTCTATTTCAAAGTTGTCCAAGGGATAATCTGTTTTTGTTAATTTGGATCATTTCATAAAAAGCCTGAACTGCGTTTCATGAAATAATCAGGCTTTTCAAGAAGTGTGACGTATTTCCCTATGAGACTATGACACATAAATAAAAAGTGTCAATTTATCTTTGACCGCTCGCATATGGTTGGCATACAATCCTATAGTAGTAGTAGTAGTAAGGGTGGGAGGGCCGAAGCCCGGTAAGTAGGCCTATAAGTCCCTTTTCACCATCCCCGATCCGCCCTCCCCTACCTGGCTACTTCCAACACCCGGCCCGCACTGAAACGGCCCGTCACCTTGATAAAGGTGAGGACGTCCTCCCAGTCCAGATACTTTAGATCTTCCCGAGCAAGTGTTGGTGCTCCCAGTATCTTCCTACTTAGGCGACTCCACCTATCACAAATTCCTATATAGTGGTATGAGGACTCCTCCCCTGTCCCGCAGTTCGGGTAGAGTGAGCTGTCCCTCACGCCGATAAGGTGCAGATGTCTGTTTAGGCTTCCATGCCCAGTCAGAATACCTACCAAGTTCCTGATGTCCTCTCGGCTCTTTTTTTTTTTTTTTTTTTTTTATACAATTCTATATGTCGGATTTGCATTTTAGTCTCACATATTTACATAATATTGTAAATTTATGAGCAGATTACTATTCGATCATGTCAGGTGGTTTACTACACATACAAATTTCAATAATTTTGAGGTCGACGTTGCTAAAAAATTAAAATAAAATAGAAAATACTTACCCTTGTGGTCTCGTTGAATAGAGCTATGTATCCATGTTGCTTTTAGTGCATTTTTAACTTTTTTTAGGTATTTATCACGCCGTACAAATTAAATAAATAAGAAGTTTCCGCCTGAAACGTGTAACGACTGTTACAAACTTAGATTACTTCTTTCCTTGTCTAAGGTTACAAAAGCCAGATTAGGCTTATACGAAAGTAGGGTTGCATAAATACGACATCCGATTTACCGGATCTTATGCACTAATGGGTTATAGTAAGAGGAACCTATTTGAAGTTGATTTAGGAAAAAAAAATGGCGAATATTAATTTTCTTTCATAATATTAATATTTCATTCTGGAACTATTTTTCGACGCGTAGCAAACAATCGAGCGTGCTCATTTTCTGTTGGTCGTATTCGCTTAGTATGTAGCTCTTCGCTCTCATTGGACGTCGGGATGACGTGACTGAGATTCCGAGGTCCGTTTGGCAACGATTTCTATTCCGTGGTTTCGCTCCGTTTCGTTTTGTTTGTTTGTGTATTGCCAATTGCCTTTCTTATGAAAATTAATTCAGGAGGATGTACGTAATTTCTTGTTATTTGGTTAGAAAAATTGTTATTTTTGATAGCGCCATTGTTAACAGGACACGAAAAATACTTTGGAATTTTTCATAAAACAACAAATATTTTTAACAAAAATTTAAATATGTATGCAATATTCTAATAATAAATACCATAAAGAAGTTGCCAAGTAGCATTTATGACTATTTTGGGGGGAGCACGGAAGGAGCCTCCACGCAAGCGATGTGTTAAATATTAATCTCTTCACCCAAGAAATACACATATATCGTTGCCGCTCCCTGGAAACGTCCTTTGGACGGCCAATCCTTTCACCACCAGATCCAAAAAACATGAACGATGACAAATCCAGTAAAAGGCTCTTTTAAGAGCCAACACTGACAATAGTAGTCATAAACATCGAGGGCATAACATGCAATAAACAGGAAATTCTATCTGATCTCTGTAAAACACATAAGCTCGACATAACATGCATCCAAGAGCACAAGCACATAGACCAATAGTAGAGGGAATGAAAATCATAATAGAGGCAACCTAGCGCTAAACATGGAAGTGCTATATTGGTTAGAAACGATATAGCTGTAACATCGGCATACAAAACATGTCATGACGATATAGAAATACTGACCGTTGAAGTTGGGACGTTCAGTGACATCTATCTATAAACCGCCTGGGAAAGATTTTGCATACCCCCCCCCCCCCCCCCAAACTTCACATCGCAACAAACAACATTCGTGCTTGGTGATTTTGATAGCCATAGCACAGAAAATATAGTGTAACTATATTTTCTCTGGCCATAGTATAACATGAGGCTACGAATCTACTGATAAAATGGAGACCTAGTGGAACAACGGGCCGAACAAAGTAATCTAACTCTCTTGCATAACCCGAAGCTTCCTTCCTCTTTCCAATTGGAAGAAAGGGTACAACCCGGACCTTAGTTTCGTACCAAAAACCCAACACAGACCTAAGGGATAAGCGTATACAATGCCCTAAAAGCTCCCAAGATACCTTTTAGGAGGAGATTTAATTTCAAAAAAGCCAAATGGGTGAACTACACAACCGATCTAGACTCAAAAATAGAACATATTTTGCCCACCCCGGAACACTATGAATGGTTTATTGAACTCATAAAAAATATCTCGAGAAAACATATACCCAGAGGTCAGAGGATGCCAACAGTATTATGTGTCTGGGCTGAACGACGAAGCTAAAGGCAAAATGAGCCCATATATACACAGCATTACAATGTAGACTCATTCAGTGAAACAACGATGGAGCTAGGTGAACAACTGCAAGTAATACTTAGCGAGTGAAGAAAGAAATGGTGGATGGAGACACTGGAGAAGATGGATATGACTCATAGCACCAAACAGGGGGTAATATGATTAAGAAGCGTTTAGACCCAACAGAGATAAAACAACCATGCGCAATTACAGCAAACCAAGTAGCACATCAACTCCTTTCCACCGGTAAAACCGACCACCGCAGTAAAAGCTCAAAAATCGAAAGACGACGAAAAGATGAGATTAATCTAATGGGAGACCCGTTTACACTTATACAACTTCAAATAGGCATATATGTTATGAAGACCAGAGAGTCGCCATCACCAGAGCAGATAAAACATTTTGAGCAAAACACGAAACAGTGGCTAGTGGCCCTATTTAATCACTGTAAGTTTACCTACCAAATCCCAAAAGCACGGCGAAAGTCAAAAGTAATAGCCTTGCTGAAACCTGGAAAAGACCCGGAACTCCCAAGTCGCTATCGCTTTATATCTCTGCTGTGCCACATGTTCAAGCTCTATGAGCGCCTCATACTCATCTGGACTCAAAACTCACTCCCCAACACGCTGGCTTTAGGCCAGGAAAATCATGCACAGGACAAGTACTAAACCTTACAGAATTCATAGAGGAGGGTTTCGAACAGAAATAAATGACGGGAGTAGCTCTGGTTGATCTCACAGCTGCATATGATACCATTCATATACCATAAAGCCATGCTATCTAAATCTTACAGCACTCTGATGAACTATAAACTGACAAAAAAATTTGAGTCACTCTCATCTAATAGAAGGTTTTATGTGATGCTGGATGGGAAAGAGAGCAGATGGCGAACGCAGGAAAACGGTTTACCCCAAGGAAGTGTCTTAGCTCCATTACTCTTCAATGTCTACACCAATGATCAACCTATTTACCCTCAAGCTAAACATTTTGTTTATGCTGACGATCTTGGTGTCGGGGTGAAAGGTAAAACCTTCGAAGAAATCGAGAGTAAACTTGAGGAAGCCTTGAGCATAATGGGCAAATACTACAAAGAAAACACTCTAAAATCGAACCCAGGTATGTGCTTTCCACCTAAACACACACTTAGCACATAGAAAACTTAATGTATACTGGGAGGGACAAAATCTGAAACACACTGAAAAAGCAAAATACTTAGATGCCGTCCTCGACAGGCCATTAACATATAAAGATCACTGCAAAAATACCAGACACAAAGTCACTACTCGAAATACCCTCC
This sequence comes from Pissodes strobi, assembly GCA_016904865.1. Classification (NCBI taxonomy): domain Eukaryota; kingdom Metazoa; phylum Arthropoda; class Insecta; order Coleoptera; family Curculionidae; genus Pissodes; species Pissodes strobi. The sequence goes on along the minus strand of MU185494.1, from coordinate 9,093 downwards.
TAAAGAAACTCGCAGGAAGTAAATGAGGTGCAAACCCAAGCGTCCTAAGGACTACAGCGGAAGATTTGTGTTTTTCGACAGCGCTATACGCTTGTCCAGTATGGAGCAGATCTAAACATGCAAAAGAGGTCACAACCGCACTAAACGAGACATGCCGAATTGTGATTGGCTACATGGATCCTACCCCTGTACCCTTACTATACCAGGCTGCAGGTTTTGGCTCCCCAGAAGATCGACCCGAGGCAGCCCAACATGTCGAAAGATTCAAACAAATGTCTGATGAAAGACACCTTCCCCACAATCTTGAGGAACCTCATGGAACTAGCCGCTTAAAATCTAGAAAAAGATTTATGCGCAACACAGGCATAAAACCACCAGCGAATTTGCCACTTCGACAAAAACCACCCCGAGGGATGAACCTGGAATGGAAGACATGGCGAACCCTTAATCGCATGCGGATTAAATCCAACTGGCAGTGGAGCATAAAAAATGCTGACGAGGTACTCTGCGACTGCGGAGAAGTACAGACCACCGACCACCTAAGACCATGTATGCACTGTCCATCAAAGTCCACCCTTGATGATTTATGGCTTGCTAATACTGAAGCCCTGGACGTAGCCCGATAATGGGCAGAAAAATTGTAAATTTTTGGATCTGGATTCGAAAAAGTACAGTAAGTATGACTATTTTGGTGATCACTTTTTTGAAGAATCGTGCATCGATGGCCACTGCCATGAATTAATTAATAGAACTGGTCTTGAGACAATACTTGAAGATAAGAGTTCGTCATGAGGTAACCCAGAGAACTCACGCCTTGCGTCAAAAGAGAATACGAAGTATGAACACCAAATTAATTTTATTTCATAATGAATGAAACTTGTCTTTTTCTTGGTTTCTTTATATTATGGTGCGCCGCTGGAAGGAACATTACGCAGGCGCGTCTTTGTTGCCGTACATGAATAAAATATTTGACGCGCTTCGGCAGCCATCTTCATTATTTTCATTCATTACTTTATCTCCTCTTCACGTGTCATGTAAACATTTCATAATTTATGAATGACCTGCTATGTCTATTGTTTTTATATGTCTTTGGGGAAAGTTCATAAAACAGCAATATACTATATAGACACTTGAAAAAGGTGTGCCAAGAAGTTCCAAAGCATATGCACGATGTACACATTGGTGCGCCCACCTCTAACTACGCCAGTGGTGGTAATAAGTCGATAATTTGCTAAGAGTGTAGCTCTCTATTCGTCCAAAGTAACTTTAATTTTTTAAAAATACTCTCTAAAATTAAGGAAAAAGTATATTACATATAATACAAAATTACACCCTATTTGGGACAGTTAGCGCAATCAAACCGCAAGCTTCCTAATCCTAAAGAGCTAGTTAAGTTACCGAACTGTTTAATTTGCTAATTTGAAAAGCGCGCCTGCAAATCTATATAATATTTTATATGTATTTTGGTGGCTATTAACGGCCAGTAAAGTTAGCAAAAATGTGCCGCTTACTAACAATAGCTCAATAAATAAATCAGATAATGCCGCAGGACACCGGTAACTCGAGTCAGTGGCAAAAAACCGAACCAGTCAGCAGGAATGGGAGTCAGTCAACCCGCTACCCACGGTAAGCCACGGGATATAATATGAAAGTGCTTAGAATGTGCGTGGGTACGCTTTAGGTTCTACTGAAGATCCTGAGTGTGTTGCATGCTGAACGTCTATTGAAACAAAAAGGCTGTTTTTTGCACATTGGTTTGTTTCAAGGAATGAAATACTTAATGATAAAGAAAAAGCGTGTCGTGTATGTGGCGTAGGTACGACGCAGAACCAAAATCAGCACAAGCACTACAAGCAGCAATACATACCTGAATCAAAGTGGTAATAGTAATAATACCAGCGATCCTTTATTTGGAGCACAATCATTAAATGTGTCAAAGCAATATAACAGCTTCAAACGAACTGTAATAGATATTTTTCATAAAGTAGGGTTGACCCTACAATGTAAATTATTTAAGTCATGAAAACAACATTTTTCCAAATATTACTGAAGTTACCAAATTGAGTCTAAACAAACAGCCATGACGAAAAACCATTTATCTAATTAAAACATGATTACTGCTATCATTGGCAACGTAGTATTTACTATGCTTCAGCTTCTCATTGGTTAAAATATTAACCTTTCTGAACGCACTCTTACCAGTGGCTTAGCATCACTACTAAGTAACGTATTAATATTCAAATAAAACATGTCTTCAAAATCTTTAAAAAAAATCTTAACTTTTAATTAACGCATTTTGACAGTTGAAGGTAGCCTGAAGTTCAAGATTAAGGCAAAAGCTCATCTTGGATGCCTTCAACTGTGTGCCAAATATCCCATTTTTCGGAACTTACTTAATGTCAACATCTGAAATGCGGTGTTGCCGTATCTCCGAATATCTACGGCCTTGGGAACTGAAATTTGGTATGTAGGTTGCTTCAGGTTAATTAATTCAAGTATTCAATGGATTTTCTTCGTGAGCTTTTGCGCTCATAATTATCTGATTATGTCATTATACGAGGGCTTTGTAATTATATATATATTTTTTAATCCACAGTTTGTCTCACGAGGATTAAAACACACGATAAGAAACAGAAAAACTTCTCGAAATTAACAATAAAAGTGTGTTTACCTAAAAAAAAAATTAAACCAATTCCCAAAACGGGATTAAATTTCGCTAACCGAATGTCGGGCATCGCAAATTGTGATCGACAACCGTGGAATTCCCTTTTGCCACGGATCTATCAAAATGATCAAAAAACGCAAAGGCATAATAGCCTCCTCACGCAAGGTACATTTTCGAAATGCCTTTCAGCGATTATCTTTAAGAAATGTTTTAGTACTGTTGTTGGTTTTTTTATTTTATTTGCTTTAACTTGATCCCCTTTTTAACCTGTTTGAAATGGTACGGTTGTCGAATTTTGAATAAGACGTATAGAGAAGGTTCTTTAAAATAGAAACATGAGAGGGTGTAATAAGATGCTGACAGGTGCCCCAGGAGAATATGGAAGTACAAAATAGTGAAAGTTATAATTTGCAATGTCTTGCATATGTCTCCCATATTAAATTGAAGATATTTCATTTCAACACTCAGTCGATAAGAAATCAAATCAATGAAGTGGATGCATTTTTACCTGACAAGGATTTGGGTATAATATGCTTTACCGAGCATTGGTTAACAAATGAGAAAGCTAGTCACCTGCGAATCAGTAATTTCAACACTGCCAATGTATTTAGTAGGTCTCATCACAGGGGCGGAGGATTGGCACGGGAGAGAAGGATCTTTGTAATCTACTGAGCTTATATGGCATTTTTTCAACAATATCAGAAGCCACCAGAGGCAACAATTGTCTGGACAATGTGCTGATAGCTGGGCATCGAACGTGCTAGCGACTGACCTCTCGGATCATTATGGCCAGTTGCTGGAGGTCGCTTCTCTCACTATCCACTTGACTGTGCCAGTCAAACGGGTTCTGAGGGCCACTAACTGAGAAGGGTAAGTTGAGTTTTTTTGATATTGTTGAAAGAACGGACTTTTTCTTTGTAAATAATTCAGACTCAAATGTTAATACAAAATATTCCATTTTTATAGATATACTGAGGGTTGCCTTTGATCAGGCATTTCCTGAAAAAACATATATCGTAAAAAAACAATCAAATCGTAAAATAAACTGGTTTAATGACATTCTAAAGAATATGCGTAACCATCTACACTTTCTTCATGACATGATTAAGAATTTTCCATCTTCTCATCTGCAGGAGAAAATAAAGTCCTTCAAATATCAATCAAATAATAACTTAATCAGAAATGCAGCTAATCCTGTCAAATGCATGTGGAATGTAATAAATGAATATAGAGGAGTCAACCAAAAAGAGACAAATGTCAATATTTCCACCAATGAATTTAACAATCACTTTGTAGATATATCCCATAATATACAAAAGAATATCAGGTTGACTGAAGTAGATTCAATCCAGACTGCACAAATGGTAGGTAGCATACCAGAGCAGAAGTTCGGGTTTGAGGAAGTGAGTTTCGTTGAGGCAAGGGATGTGTCGTCGCAAAAGGACGAAGATATTGAAAGCTTCTACGACGACATCAACACAGCTTTGCGACAGACACCTTCCCATTGCTCTTTGATTATGGCAGATTTTAACGCCAAATTAGGCCACAAACAAGACGACAGTGAAACATCACTGGGAAATCATGGGTTTGGGACAAGAAATGATAGAGGACAAGTATTGCTTGACTTCCTACAACAAAACAACTTTTATGCAATAAACAGCTTTTTCAAAAAGGCTCCCCAGAGAAAATTAACTTGGGCTAGCCCAGACGGAGTTACAAAAAAACCAAATCGATGTGATAATTTCAAACATGAAAAACATAGTGCTTAACAAATTTTCTATCGGAAGTGACCACAGAGCCGTCAGAGCAAAAATAGTCATAAATACAAGAAAGGAGAGGTCAAAACTAATAAGAAAAACAGCGTCTAGAAAATCATTAACAACACAGTGCGCAGACCAATACGCACAACTCCTTAATTCTCGTCTATCACCAATGCTGACAAATGAAGAGGATATAGACATTGAGGAGACAAACAAACAAATAATAACAGCAATGAAAGAAGCGGAAAACAAGTGCAAGCAATCACTTGGAGTTGGAAAGGAGGAGAAGTTGAGTGATAGCGGCGCTAAGAAGTTAATGGAAAAAAGAAGAAATCTAACAGACAAACATCAAAACAATGCCACTCAGCTAAGAGAAATCAACAAAGAAATATCAAAGGCTATCCGAAGAGATGTAAGGCTACACAAAACAGAAGAAATAACTAGGGTGATAGAGGAAAACAGGGGAATGAAAGTGCTTAGGAAAAAATTGTCTGAGGGTAAGAAACAATTAAGTAAGATAATTGACAACAAGAATGGACAAACCACCACAAATAAGCGAGACATCATGAGAAGCTTTTATGCAGAACTCTATAAGAAAACTACAACAACAGAAATTGGCGTAGGCATTCCCGTGATACAAAACCAGGGATCAGAAGACATCCCAGAAATCACTCAAGACGAAATAAACAACTGCTTAAAAGACATGAAAAACAATAAGTGACCAGGAGATGACGAAATTAGCACCGAAAATTTAAAACTAGGAGGATTAGCACTTCTAAAAATACTGTGTAAGTTATACAACGCTTGTTTAAGAAACTCCGTAACACCTGATCAGTGCGATAAGTCCATCATAATACTTTTACACAAGAAAGGAAATATAGGCCAAATAGAAAACTACAGACCAATTAGCCTGCTATCACAGATATATAAGTTGTTTATGAGAATAATCACCAAAAGGCTGACAGCTAAACTCGATCTTTACCAAACTATTGAGCAGGCAGGATTTCGTAAGGGCTATGGCACAAATGATCATCTTCATACAATTAAAATCCTCATTGAAAAATGCATAGAGTATAATAAACCGTTAGTTCTCATTTTTGTAGACTATGAAAAAGCTTTTGACACAATAGACCACCATAATATGCTTAGTGCTCTCGCTGATTGCAGAATCGACCATCGCTACATCGACATCATTAAGCAATTATACAAGAACGCAAAAGCTGTCATTAGACTTCATAAAGATACTCCTAGCTTCCAAATAGAGAGAGCAAGAGCAAGGGGATGTCATATCTCCCAAATTATTTACCAACCTTTTAGAGTACATGTTCAAACGCACAAACATCGAGAACCGTGGCATCAACATTAATGGTGAAAAATTTAGTCACCTTCGCTTCGCCGATGATCTGATATTAATTACAAATGATCTCAAAGAAGCGCAAGAAATGATGAGCGAGCTAAACCTAGCATCCAGAGAGGTTGGGCTGAAAATCAATATAGGCAAAACAAAGTTCACGACAAATCTTGTTACCAGTGAACAACTTAAACATTGAGCAAGTATACTCCTACAAATACTTAGGCCACGAGATTCGATTGAGAAGGGATAATCAAACCTGCGAAATTGGCAGAGGAATAGGTCTTACATGGGCAGCCTTTGGAAGATTGAGCTACATCTTAAGAACTTATATTCCCTTGTGTCTTAAGAAGAAAGTCTTCTACCAATGTATTTTACCAGTACTAACTTACGGAGCCGAAACACTGACTCTAACAAAGAACTCCGCGAACAAAATAAGAGTAGCGGAAAGAAGCATGGAAAGAATAATGTTAGGCTTATCCCTGAGAGATAGAGTTACAAACACAGAGGTGAGAAGGAGAAGTGGAGTAACAGATGCCATCACAAGAATATCAACTCTAAAATGGAACTGGGCGGGTCATCTAGCCAGAATAAACGACGGCAGATGGACTAGAAAAAATAACTGAATGGAGACCGCGAGACCACGGTTTCCGCAGCAGAGGCAGACCGCCCACTCGTTGGTCAGATGATCTGAAGCGCATCCAAACCAACTGGTTAAATGCAGCACAGGATAGAGGGAGATGGAAATCTTTACGGGAGGCTTATGTGCAGCAGTGGATGAACATATAGCTGTATGATGATGATGATGAAATGATGTGTGTGCTTCTCTGAGGAGCAAAAACAGTAGAGATATGCATGGCTTTAGTGTTGTTCTTCTTAAGAGTATCTAGAGAGTGTATATTTCCAGGCATACTAAAAAGCAGTTGTAACTGCAATTTTTAAAAAGGGAAATGTTGAAGATTTGTTCAATTATAGATCAATTCTCATATTGTCAGTTTTTTCTAAAGTCCTTGAAAAGTGCATGGCCCTAAGGTTATGTCAATTTTTTGAATCACATTCTCAGTTTAGCTTTCGCAGGGATCGGGATACATCTCTGGGACTACTGGACCTCGTGACGGACATACTGTTGAGGATAAAAGATTCTTGACCACAACTTTCTGTGACCTTAGTAAGGTCTTCGACTTTGTTAATAAACTAAATATTTATAACTTTCATCCAGATAGCCTGGCAATTGTTACATCTTTTCTTAGCAACAGATTCCAAGCTGGGTGGGTGGTGAGCAGTCTGATAAGAGAGCAGTCAGTGTTGGGGTCCCACAGGGGTCTCTGCTCTTTTTAATATACATCAATGCTGATCGACTAGCAAGGTTTACTCTGTTTGCAGACGACAACACGATATCAGTTACCGCAGAAAATCGAGAGGAATCGCTGGCAGGGGCTGGGGGGTCTCGGTCGAGGGCTGAGGACTGGTTTGCTGCAAACCAACTTTTTCTAAATGCGTCAAAGACGGAACAGGTGATATTTTCACTGAGACAGCTCCTGCAGGGGAAAATGGTAAAGTCGGTTAGATTTTTGGGAGTACATCTTGACCCCTAGGTTGACTTAGAAGTCCAATATAGACTTTTTGACTAGGAAATTTAGCTCTAACATCTTCATGTTAAGAACTTTGTCACATTGCGTTACGAATGAGGTGCTGAGGCAGGCCTGCTTTTATCTCTTGCATAGCCATATTACATACGCAATACTGACATGCAAGTGGGGAAGCTCTCATATTCAGGCTTCAGAGAAGAGCGATGAGATTGGTCTCTGGCCTCGCCTAGGGCTGATTGCAGGAACACATTCAATGAACACCGATTACAGACTTTTCCATCTGCATATATTTTGGAAATCCAGTTGCATATCAAATCGAACATCCACTTTTATGCAGTGCATCAGGACTTGCACCACTACAAAACTAGGACTAAAACGGAATTAGTTCCCACATACCAGCATTTGAAACGTCAGAATAGCCCAGGGTGCAGATTTTGCAATAAGCTGCCGGACAGCATTCGAGAACTTTCACTTGTAAAATTTAAGACAATTACTGTAAGGAGACTGCTGATTCAAAATGCCTTTTACTCATTTGAGGAATTTTTCTATTTTACTAAATTTTATTACTTTATTTTCGGAAGCTTTAATAATTAATAAATTTCGTACAACAAAAAATCTAGTCGTGCCATACTCTAACTGCCAAAGACTTCGAATATAAACCGCTGAGTGAGTCAAGAATATGGACCAGCTGAATGAGCAATTAGGAAATAAGGCTGGTTACAGGGTCAAAAATAGCAATGATAAATTTTGATATGGAAAACGGTCTGCTCGCCTCGAGTGTTCAGGCGAGAAGGGCTATCAATTTTCTCAAAAAAGAGTATATACCACCTCTGTCAAGTGGCGCCCCAAACGGCTATACCCGTCGAGCAAGTTGGTACTCCGGAAGTAAGGTAGCGAGAGTATCGATAACACAAATCGACCAGTAATAGGAGAAAATCGCGATGCTGTATTTAATAACATTTACAACGTTACAATATGCATCAACAAATTTTACTTTATTTTAGGTAGGATTTTGATTGAAGACTTACCAACATCATATTGTGAACTACTAAAATGCATAAGCTACGAAATAAATATCACCCTGTCCTAAATTTTAACTTGAACTTGGAAATTGTTATATAAACATTGAAGGCAAACTATAAGCAACGCAAGCGATTATGAACCCTAAGCGTGCAACGATCAGCATTTTCTATAACATAAATACGCTACCGAGCCTTCAGTTCGGCAGGCTTTTGTCTCACCTGAAACCAGCTCCAACCTAGGGCCACATGGTGACGTGAACTCCTTGCGTAAGTTATATTATCGCTTCCACGACGCCTACGGTATTGGTTCGGCTGAGGTTGATACGGATCTATCTGCCTTCAGGTCTTTCTTTTCATCGGAGAGACTTCAACACGTTCAGAAGGTTAGGGAAAGTCATGGCAATTATTTTGCTACTGGCTCTCCGATTAGACGGAAGAATTTTTAGATAGAATGACGCGAACAGAGGATCAAGCACCCTCTGAAAAATTGGATGATGGCAAGCTTAGTGTTTTTCTTATTAATATTCAGTCCTTAAGACACAAAACAGATGAGTTATTTCTATTGCTAGAAGAGCTTAATTTTCCAGAAATCATTGCCATAACTGAACATTGGTTAAATGTTGATGAACCTGTGTTTGTCAAAAATTATACTACAGTAGCTAGATTTAATAGAAGTAATTTATCTCATGGAGGTACTATGATAATG
>MU185493.1:78308-111604 GCA_016904865.1 Pissodes strobi | reverse complement strand
GGCGGGATGGGGTCATTTCCCATTCCGCCCCGGCTTTACTTAATTATCAAAATTTAAGCTTTGTGATATTTTCAGATGGTTCGCAAATATGTTAAAAAGACCGCTAGACAGCAGTGGAGTACTGAATCTATGGAACTAGCAGTGGATGCGGTAATTAGAGGCGTAATGGGCTACAAAAAAGCGTCAGACCAGTTTAACGTTCCGCAAACTACATTAGAGAGGTATGTAAAAAAACGTAGGGATGATCCAAATTCAAAGGTTGACAAAACAGCAGGCAAATATCAATGTGTTTTTACTAATGAACAAGAGTTGGAACTGGTTTCGTATTTAAAGGATATGCAAAAGAGACTGTTTGGTTTAACAATAAAAGAACTAAGAAGGTTAGCCTATCAACTAGCGGTTCGAAATGGTTGTAGGCATCCATTTAATGAAGAAACAGAAATGGCAGGGGAAGATTGGGCGCAATTTTTTATGAGGCGTCATCCAGAATTAAGCTTGAGAAAGCCCGAGGCTACTTCTGGAGCGCGTGCGATGGGATTTAACAGAGTAGCAGTCGCGCAGTTTTTTACATTGTTAAATCAAGTTATTGTTAAACATAATATTACTGGGGAAAGAATTTATAATTGCGACGAGACTGATATTACGGTTATTCCTAAGCAACATTCAAAAATTATTGCCAATAGAGGACAACGTCAAGTGGGCGTATTGACTTCTGCTGAGCGTGATAACACAGTAACGGCCGAAATTTGTTGTTCTGCTGCGGGAAATTTCATGCCTCCAATGTTGATTTTTCCCCGAAAAAAGAAACAACAAGAATTTGAATTAGGTTTGCCGCCTGGTGGTTGGGCTGAAGTTAATGACTCTGGATGGATGACTGTAGAAGTGTTTTTGAAGTGGTTTATAGTATATTATTAAACGAGCAATTTATGATAGCTATTATTCACGCAGGGTGACGTTTGCGTCCCGAGCCGTAGGCGAGGGGCGCAAGTCGCCCAAGTGAATAATGGCCATAAATTGCGAATTAAATACTATACTTTGTCCACGACCATTATAATAATAATTATGGCGAGTGTATTTTTCATGATAATTTTACTTTTAACTATTGTGTTCATGTTATAGGGAAAAATGTCACTACTTGAAATTTGGCAATTTTAAACGTCAAAATTAATAAAAATAGAAGATAAGAAAAACGTCAATATGTCATCATTGCCATGCATCGGGAAGTGTAGTCACCTAGAATTTTTCTACTTTCAAGTATATTTGGGAAGTTTATTATTAAATACTTGTGTTTTACGATATAAAGCATTTTTCATTTAATGATGCGGTTACATCATTAATGACACCAAGCGCAATGTATGTAACCTGCTGGTGGCAGTAGTAAATATTATGTAACAGCATTGTTCGATGAAAAATGCTTTATATAATGAACCTATATAGTACTTTTTCTTCCACCTTTAGTAAAATAAATTTGCAGAAAAATTATACATCGTATTATCAGCAGCTGACGTTTTCTGGTTTTCTATAACTGAAGTCAGTAATTTGTATTTTAATAAACATATTCGTGCACGTATTTCAATTTCATTTATACTGTTTTAAGTATCAAATTACAGAACCTGATATTATTATTATCTTATGTTCTTCATTATTCCAAGCCTTTTAATAAAAACCTATATAGTATAGTAAAAGATTTAAAACAGTAAATTATTGTTATTTATTATATTTACAAGTAATTATTTTCAATTACAGTGTCTAAATGTTCTTGGAATTCTTTAGCCACTTCTTCTTTTTCTAATGGAGAATAAGAGAGGACACAATCATTAAAGTTTATAAAGTTTCTATGTTTGATGAAATAAATATAGTACTTTGAAACAGTTTTGTTTTGTTGTGGTCCACGAAGAAGTCTGTATTTGGTAGAAACCAATAGCAGATGATGTTTAATTATATTAAACAAATTTGACGAATAGACGCCTGACCCACATTCTTCCAATAAATATGTTAGAAACTTTAATTTTCGATGGTATATTTTAATTTCACTCGATTCTTTACAAAACTTACATGGAGGATACTTTTCAAATCGTTCCATGGTTAAATTTGCCGTTTTAACACCAAAACTATTGCCAGTAATCAGAGCCATGGCGCGGCGCGGCGTTTGGCATGTATTTCGTGGCCTCCCACGAATAAGTAGAATACACTGAAAAATTATATTACCGAATTTTTCTCGTTCTTAAATTAATATTCGGAAATTTTCTTTGTACAAGAATTTTTTTTAAAGAATTAATTCCTCGTTTTTTTATTCGGAATAATTTTCAAAAATTCGCGTAGTCGGAGAATTTTCGTTAATATTTCAAACATTAAGGAGATAAGTAAAAATAAACTTCCTACTTCCTCTATCAACTTTAGTGGAGTAGAATTGGTGAAGAACGATAGATTGAACTACCAGAAGCTGAGTTTTTGTTGTTTTGTGTAATTAAAGTCTGTAATTATTTTTGTTTTATTTAACGTAATATCTATGTATTTGAATTTCATGATATTGCTTCAAATTCCTTATAAGAAAATATACTTCTACCAACTTTATTGGAGTAAAGTTATTCTAGGACGATAGATGGAACTACTACCAGCTGATTTTTTATCATTTTGTATAACTAAAGTCGATAATTTCGTTTTATTTAACGTGTTATTTTTTTACTACATCAAAGTTGAATAAAGCATGTCAGTGTAGAATAGAACGTTTTTATTGAACATAATATGTAGGTATTGTTTTTTAACAAAAGAATTCTAAATAAGAATGCCAAACTTACAAGGTAACAGAATATAGATAAAGTTAGATATCCATCATTATTTATTGATATTAATAGTTACGTTAAAGTAATTTTATTGAAGGCAAGGATTTAATATCAAAATTAGTGGATGAATTTTGAATATTTTCAAAAATCTAGTTGGAATAAGTAGATTCCGAGGCACTTTTTAGTGAATTAGTTAGTTTTTCGGCAGTGTTCATTTTATTATTCATTGATTCATCAATGTAGCTTTCAGCAACGGTTGTACTTTTCCATCCGCCATGTCTTTTTAATGCATTAATATCCCCACCTGCATCTACAAGAAGCGTAGCAGATGAACGTCGGAAACTGTGGCCTGAATACTTTTCTGGATTTGGTAATTTCAAAAAGGTTGCAATTTCTCTCCCCATAGCAGTAAACTTATTGATTCATATTCACTGAGAAGTACATTTCCCACTATGATATCTTAGGAAAAAGATATTTGATTGAGAATCCACAGGACGTGGTTGAAGATATTTTTTACAAATCGTATAAAACTTATCTGTAACCATGAATTTCCGAGGAACTTATGTTTTCGTTTTGGGCATCATAACTAGAAATGCTGATCCAAGATCTTTCACGTCTTCGATTTTCATGGAATACATTTCATTTGCCCGGCAAGCACCCATGATTCCCATAATTAATGCAACCTGAATTAAAAAAAATATATTTTAAATAAAATGTAACTAGGTACTATGGAATTCATAATTTCTAACCTTCGTTGCAAGATATTTTGTATCGCAAGCCTCATTTATAAATTTGTTCACCTCTTCTGGTGTGAAGGTTGCAGCTTTTTTTGCTTGGAATCCTTCCGATTTTCTCTTTAATAGAGCTCGTAGTTTTGGATAAGTTTCAATATTTATTGAGTTATGGACGCTTAAGGTACTTCTCAACATGTCCATAAGGTTGAAGCTTTGTATTTGGCACATAGGTCATTAAAATATACTAATAACACGGATTCGGAAAACGAATGTATGCCTTTAGCAATCCTCCAGTCCAGAAAACTTTTATAGGCAGACATGTAACGATCCTTAGACTTTTGTGGCAGCAATCCCAGACTTGTTAATTTGGTCGCCTCTACTATCTCTGGTGGTGCTCATTATCAATCTCAGAACCCATTTTTTTTATATAGAAGTCCATAATATGCCACTTAATATTAATATTCACTTAAACGGAGCTATTTTACTTACTTATAATATTTGACATTTCTAAACGTCAAAATTAATTTACATAAAAGATAAGAAAAACATTCTACGCATCGGAATGTTGTGAGTGTTACGTTGGCATAGCAACATATGTAAAATAAATACAAAGAGTGATTTTTCATAATTCACTGTTATCAGCTGTTATAATTCACTCTACTACAAATATGAGCATCATATTCCTTCAGCTAGGAAGCAGAATATTGATTTATTATTAAGTAGTCGTGGACAAACAATTTTACATGCTGGATCTGAAAACAGGTTTTAGCCGCATGCGTTGCCTCTCTAATCGAAACACATTAGAGACTCTTGTGTTGACGATCATGACGACACAACAGCGGAGCTATTTGACGATTGGTTTAGTACTAAATAATTGCTTACCTAATATCTCGCCAAATAATATTATTGTTGTGGATAACGGAAGCTATCATAGTAGACTATTAAGCAAAGCATACACTATTCAAGAACCGTGTCAATCAACATCATCGCACACACACCGCTCGTTGAGCGCCATAAAATCTCCCTTTAGTGTGTGTACCACTGACATAAATAAAAAAAAAACCTGAACGGATTTCTGTTTTCCATTATAAACATTACAACTGTGTTTGAAGGGTTTTATTGAAGTTTCATTGTTATAAGCTAATGAGTTTTTTTTTTATCTTTTTGGAGTTTCTAGTCGGTTTCTAATATGTCTGAATATACTTTAGCCGCTTGATCTGCAAGACCCGTTTCAAAATCTTTTAATGCAGGCCAATATTAATGTCTGTAAGAACATTGTATGTTAAGTATTTCGAAGCTGATGTAATCCGTGTTCATAGTCAATAAATTGAAACTATAAACTAGAGACAAAAATATATGCCTATCCACAGTGTTCTTGTGATTAATTTCTCGTAAATGATTATGTTTAAATCACACAGAATATGTGGGTTCATGCCCTTAAGCCTGAGGATCAAATACCTACTCAAAGATATTAGGATGTTTTAGATAATTTACATGGTAAAAGCCACAGTTGCAGATAACGGCAATTTTCTTTATATATGATTTATATTGCCTTAATGGAGAGCGACAATTCGCTGAGAGATTAAAACACAATTTAGTCCCGTGATTTACACGTTATTTTTTGCGTTTCCAGAAATATATTCTCAATTTTTCCTGAAAAATTATACTGAAGCATTGCATATTAGTAGTTTAGTTAATAACATAGGTAAAAGGGTGTGTGGTGTGTGTCATGTAATCCTATTTTACCAGTCTGCTAATATAGGAATAATTCAAATCGACGTTATCAATTTATTCAATTCGGTCAATTACCGTCAATTGCAATAATGTAAATATGAATGTTGGCATTAATAAAAAATACTTGAGTTTGTGCATCCCATATTATTTTATTAGAAACTGTTGCTTTTATTATGTATGTAGGTACATAGTTTAGTTTTATAGATATTTTAATAAAATGTAAAGTTTTTCTGATAAGTTAAAGTTTTCTTGGTACTTCAATTGGTCTCTTTAGGGAATAAATGGCAAACTACATAACAAGTGTTGAAAGCACTAGTTCTCAAACAATGAGGCTTTTAGCCGTAGCCATGTGCGGAAATACTTCGAGGTTGAAAACGTGTGTTCACATGAGTAATCTGCACTACTTTTCCTACGAGCAACTATGAAAATGACACAAAAAGCACTATTTATAGTCTAAAGCAAACAATTAATATCACACGCGTGATGAAATTAGCTTTTCAACATTAGTGATGAAATAGATATTTATATTCCAAATGCCGAAAGTGATACTTTTCAGCATGTGACGGAAGTTGACCGAATAACATGAGGCAGAGTTCGGTCAAGGCGCCAAGGGCGGAAAAGACACTTTTCGCATGTGCTAGTTACAACATTTTTCCTACAAGCGTCAGCAATAAATAGTCCTTCTAAGGAAGTAGTATTCTTCTTCTTGCACTACTGTTCAAATGCCTCAAATTCCTTTTCATTACGTTTTCTTGGTATCTTGTATCAGTATCATATTTTTAATTGATTTACAAACACAAAACTGTTTACGAATATTGAGTTGACAGAAATGTCACAATGGATCACAAACACAAGAGTCTAGGGGACACACAGGAGGAGCTCCGAAAAGTCTTCCGTATTCCAGATTAAGCAAAAATAATCGAAACTAACTTTAACTAGCCAAACAAGCGCATTGAGACGAGCGCGCTACCCAAACTAACCCAAATTAACCCAAATAACGCAAACTAACCGTAATTAACCAAACTAAAGACAAGCGCGCTACGCGTGCTTGTCTTCCGTACTCCAGATTAAGCAAAAATAATCGAAACTAACTTTAAGTAGCCAAACAAGCGCATTGAGACGAGCGCGCTACCCAAACTAACGCAAACAAACCATTGTCTTTATAATAAACAAAGCGCAAACTAACGCAAACTAACCCAAACTAACCGTATTTGACTAAGGTAAAGACAAACGCGCTACGCGCGCTCAGCTTCCGTATTCCAGATTAAGCAAAAATAATCGAAACTAACTTTAACTTGCCAAACAAGCGCATTGAGACGAGCGCGCTACCCAAACTAACCCAAACTAACGCAAACTAACCCAAACTAACTCAAACTAACCCAAAGTAACTAAACCTTAACCCGCACCCAAACATATCTAACTATGCAAAATATCGGCCCCTAAATGGAGCCCCTAGGGTCCAAAATATTTTTAACGCCGAACATCCCTGCCGAACGTCAACCCTTTCGGACGTCAAATCGCCTTTTTTTCTTTCGCACAGCCTCGCCCCCCTAGGAGCTCGACTTTCTAATGTCCAGATTCGGTCGTCTCATCACCGAAAACCCTCGACGGCTGATTTTCGTTGAGCTCGGACTTGCCTAAAGACGAGTTCTATTCCGAGCTCACGTTCCCCAATACAAAGAATTTCAGATCCCAGAAGAATTCAGACGAACTTTACATTTTATCGAATACCTACCTTATTTGAACTCCTATCGAAAAACTGTATAGGAACTCTTTGATGGACCTTAAAACGACGCAAATACTGGCGCGAACCGATTTGAGATACCTCTTTTCGTTACCGAGAAAAAGGCGAAAATATGAAAATCACGTTTGGTCAATTTAAAAAAAAAACGAAACGTCGTACAATCAAACTGGATACGACACATTATAGTACCCGACGAAACCCATATTTTTGCCATTTAAAGTATGCACATGTTGAATTTTGCCCATTTACATGGAACTTCCGTGATACGCATCCGTATGTGTTTTGACATGCGCATCGAGTTCCTTTTTAATTGCAGCAATTTGAATTCAGTTTGTATTGTATATGGCAGTTACTGCTGCTAGTTAGTTTTGTAAGTTTGGCCAATTTTTTAAAGAAGGCACTAGCTAGGTACCTACCTTAGAAATGAATTCAAAAACCACTCTTTTACTTACGAGTGTTATGTGTAGGAATTTAAAGAGACAAACTGTGTGGGAAATATCCAATTACAAAAAAAAATTAAATTGGTATATGTAGCATATTTAGCAAAAATAAACGAAGAAAATTCTAAGCCCCCATATGCTGGACAATATGGAAAAGACCAATTTTTACTGAGGAAGCACGAAACCTTTATGGATGTGGAAATATATTGTTTCGCGAGTTGGAAGATGACCAGTCTAAATTTTTTAATTATTTTAGAAAGTCATCTGCGATGTTTTTTCCATACTAATGACACTTTTATTAGGTATCAACCGATTTTTAAAACAGCTATGTTCCAAATAGTTTTCACAAACAGAGTGAATAACCCAACCGCAGTATCCACATTTATAGGGAGATTCTTCCATTTTATATTAAGTATTTATTTTTCATTAATTTTATCAACTAAACATTAACTTGACATTATCATTAAGCAACTGCCAAAATTAAAATTTTTTAAAGTATCTCTCTCTGTCACTCAGCCGCAATCATCACACTCAAACGGATAGTTATACCGAAAAAGTTAAAATCAACCAACTTTCATCCGTTTTGACCTTGACGGAGAGTCAAGTTGCTCTCCTGATACACAATTGGATGTTGTTGGTCAGGTGGGCACAACGGATCCGTGATCACGTATGCATGTGGACTAACCTTCACTGTTACCGTTTTCGAATTATAGCCAATTTTCTAAAAATCTCGATTTTTTTACCATACCCCTGAAATTTTCGATTATTTTTTTGAAAATACCCGTTTTCATGACGAAATCGATTAAAGGGGTCCATTTAGATATCATTAACGTAAAAATTAAATTTTTAAAAATCCTACACGTCGTCCAAAATGGCGATTTTCCGTTTTCGAAATCGATGGACCCCGATTACGGGAAATGGGTTCGTCGGATCGAAAATCACGCAGAATACTTTTTTTTTAAGTCAAATGCGTGAGGGTGCTCTCTGGAGGGTCTCGTTCGCCCATCACCAAAATTCGACATCGTCCGGCTACTATCGCGGAACCGATTCGCGGTAGGTTCCCGCCGACGCCTACGTCAGATTCGAACTCGGCATCGTCGAAAACCATTCGGACGTCAAATCCCCTCGATCCCTAAATGAGCCCCTAGGTTCCAAAAATGTTTTTTTTTCGTGTATAGGACCGCCTGCCGAACAAAATTGACCAAAACTATGATTTTAGACGTTGCAAAATATCAACCCCCAAATGGAGCCCCTAGGTTCCAAAATATATTTAACGGTTTAGGGGGCGCCCGCCGGACATCCCTGCCGAACGTCAACCCTTTCGGACGTCAAATCGCCTTTTTTCTTTTGCACAGCCTCGCCCCTAGGGGCATTGACTTTCTAATATCCAGATTCGGTCGTCTCAACACCGAAAACCCCCGACGGCTGATTTTCGACGAACTCGGACTTGCCTAATTCTCTCGCTCGGAAATTTTCGGAGCTCCTTCTGTGTGTTCCCTAGACTCTTTAATCACAAACACTTATTTTTATTGACATAACGGGATGGTTACTTGTTACGATAATGTCAGAAAAAATGTGCATACTACGTGGTCTACAATAGTATATTATTTTATATGGAGGAAAAGTGATACTTTTCATGGCGCGCTCGTGTTTAACAGCCGAACGGAGTGAGGCTGGTAGAGAGATGATAAGTAACTTTTCCTCCAAATAAAATATGATGTTTTTTCTTCAAATGTCGACAAATTAATGCAAAAACATCTCTTTTTAATAGTAATAATATCTAATTATTATTAAAGATAAGTGGGTTCGCAAGGCGGCTTAGACCGGTGTCCGTGAATAGGCACAGGTTGTTGCTATAGTAATGTAACATAAAGCTGTCAGTGAACACTGTCAATAATAATTATTTTTTTAAGATTGCGTCTCCGATTGCGTTTTAATTCCGTATTGATAAGCAGATATTGAGTAAGTTCGATTAAATAATAACCAATTTGCTCCTAAATTAGTGATTTTTAGAAATGCAGTGCACAAATTGAGTGATAAATACAAATTTTAGTTTAATAAATCTTGAGTTGTTGACGCTTATTTTGTTGTCTGTTTGTATTGTATCTATGTTGCTATGACAACACTTTTACCTCCGCCGGCGGAAAAGTGAAAAGTAAAGCTCCGGCGGAGGAAAAACGAAACTTCACGGCCGCCTACACAGTCGAGTAAGGACGGATTTACTGACGTTTGAAGAAAAAATTAATTATCAATTACATTCAGATAATAAAAAATCATGCTGGAAACATTTTTTAACATCTGTGTTGGAAAACTTTCAACACGCGTGTGATATAAGACACTTTCTAGCTAATTAAATGTGTTTTTTTACCCATTTTCATAAGCAGTCGTAGGAAAAGCACTTTCTAGCTAATTAAATGTGTTTTTTACCCATTTTCATAAGCAGTCGTAGGAAAAGCATATTTTTAATCACTAGGGAGCTAAAGCTACACACATTAGTTTCGAAAACAATGCCATAAATTGTCTTTTTAATTCATAAAATGCAAAACAATTATGGTGCTGGTGACAAACTAACTTCTTAAGTACCGAATGACATTAAACTTACCCCAGTAAATTCTCTGTTTCATCCTTGTTCTCTATCATGTCACAACAACACCCGACGAACTCTGTCTGTATTGATGTTAATAATAGCTTACCAGATACAAGAAGAAAACATAAAATATATTGTTTAATCATATTATTTGTATTTACGCCATCACTTTCGTTGGAAATAATCGATAGCTTTCTCAGTCAACAGATAAGATTTAAATATACTTATTTATTGTTGCACAATTTATTCATCTGACTAACAAGTAATAAACAATTTAAATGGATAGAAATGAACCGATTTTTAGCATTTTGTGTCAGACTAAAGACCGCAGGTAGATCACGTTAGACATGCATATTGTGTTCACCACTAATAAAAATAGGTGACCTGATGATCTGTCATTTGATTTTCTTTAAGGAAGAAAAAATAGCCAGAATTAATAAAAATTATATGAAGGGTAAAGGCTGTGTGCATGTACGAAACATAGTAATGAAACAATCTTTGTATATCATGCAAATTTTAATCCAAAAGGAATCATGAAGAGCGTAACAGAGCGCTTTCGGCCGTAGCCATCATCAGTGTTACCTGAAAGTAAGTAAAAGAACCCCTTGTCAGTGGAGAGTCAAAGAATGTTGTTGAATTGAGACAATGGTTATTTTTGGTATTTTTTTTTTAAGAGATGAATACTGTTGCGCTCAGTTATAAATTTGTTGGGATTAAAAAATGTTTATTACAAAAAGGGGATTAACTAAAGAAATTTGTAAGCACTATGCTAGATTAGATTTGATCAACTGCCAACTGAAGAAAAATTATGACAACTTTGTCGACCAATTTGGTCTCGATCACTTCTCTGAATTTTATAATAACATCTCTGATGAACTTTCGGATGCTATAAATCTTTAGTTTGCAAGAGTGAGGTCCAAGCTTGATGCTCTAATTAAACAAAAAATGAATTCTAACTTGCAGAAATTCAATTCCGCCTCTAAGAAATTCTCAAATTTTAAATTTCAAGAGAGAATCAAGAATTTGACCGACACAGTTTTTGACACAGATGAGCTTGAACTTTTAAACTTAGGGCTTAAACACTGTTTGAGACCTTCACTGTCCGAGGGTGATGTTTTGCAGTTCGCAGTTGAGCTTGATCTTTTGGTTGAGCAAATCTCCAATGATTCTACCATCAAAAAAGAATTCGTGATGACTTTCATAACATCTTGTATAACACAAAGGAAAATTTATCAAAATTTAACACTCGTTCTTCTAATTTCTATTTTAAAACTTTGAAAAAGCTCAAATTAAAAGTTAAAAATGAAGATCTCATTGTTTCTAAGGCAGATAAAGGCAATTGCTTAGTTATTAAGGATATCACTAAGTTTACTCCTACATATTCGGTAAGTAATTCCATTTCTTTAACCAATAAACTAAAAAATTTACAACTTCCGCACAATTATATTATGGTTTCTTTCGATGTGTCTAACCTATTTAGTACAGTACCAAAAACCGAGGCAGTTGCAGTACAACTTGTCGGTGATCTTCTTACTTCATGTAATGTTAACGATCAACAGCAAATTAATTTATTGTCACTTCTAAGCCTTTGTTTGTCTCAGGACTTTTTGAAATTCAATAACAAATATTATAAACAACCTGATGGCTTGGCAATGGGCAGCTGTCTTTCTCCTTTTTTATCAGATGTTTTCATGAACAATTTGGAAAACAGTCATATAGTCACTCCCATAAATCGAGAGATCCTACATTGGTTCCGTTATGTGGATGATTGTCTTTGCTTCCTTGATTGCGATGCTCAGGGGGCCAACACTCTTCTAGACAAGCTTAATATCATCCATCCGAACATTAATTTTACAATCGAACTTGAAAACAATAATAAACTTAATTTTTTGGACATCACTGTTCATAGAGCGATGGACAGTCTTGAGTTTTCGATCTATAGGAAACCTACTCAAACGGACCACACTATATCTTACTTTTCTCACCACCAGTGGCAACACAAGATGGCAGCTTTCCATTGCTATGTGAATAGGTTACTTAATATACCTTTGTCTTCTGTCGAATACAACAAAGAAGTAAATATAATTAGACAAATCGCG
The DNA here is from genome assembly GCA_016904865.1 of Pissodes strobi. Lineage (NCBI taxonomy): Eukaryota > Metazoa > Arthropoda > Insecta > Coleoptera > Curculionidae > Pissodes > Pissodes strobi. Next base: position 99,483 of record MU185493.1, on the reverse strand, counting down.
TTCAACAACCATTTTGATCCTAGTCTTGTTGACACTTTAATCAACAAGACAAAACTCAAAAAACTAAGAAAAGAACTTTCTCACAGCTTAATTGACAGTTCACAGAAAAAATACTTCTCCATCCCTTTTTTTGACTTAGAAACAAACCGTAAGATTTCCAAAACAATTCTCCAATTTGTCAGTAATTCTCAACTCTCCTTTAAAAACAGAAATCAATTACAAACCTTTTTAAATAACACTAAAGATAAAATAGATATCCTCTCAAAAAGTGGTATTTACAAGTTGTCGTGCAACTCTTGCGTGTGCACCTACATAGGTAGGACATGTAGACCATTGAAAGTCCGTATCAGCGAACATTTGAACAGAAACAATTCTGCTTTCGGAGAGCATTTGCGCAATCATAACCACAACTGCAGTCCTCATTCCGATTCAAAAATGTTGCATAACATTTCATCAAAAAACTTCAATAGGCTGGATTTCATGGAGGACATCGAGCTCAACAGCGAGCTGCGTACAAACAACCATTGCCTCAACACTCGGGTCATGCATTACCTCCTTATACACAGCATTAGCTGAAAGAGGGATTGAACCACAAATAAGGAACTGGATCGGAAGTATGTTAAACTGCAGAGTGGGCACAACAACCCTACAGGGGGAGAGCTACAGATTCAGGGCTGTTAGGGGATGTCCGCAGGGCGGGGTTTTGTCGCCCCTTCTGTGGTCTCTCCTGATGGATGGTCTGCTGGCGGTCCTCTCGCTGTGGGATGTGAAGGTGCAGGGATATGCGGATGATCTAGTAATACTGACAAGAAGCAACTTGCAAAGAACTATTTCAGAGGATCTGCAAGAGGTGCTGACCGTGGTCTATGACTGGTGTGAAAGGGAACAACTATCTGTGAACCCACACAAAACAGTTATAGTACCGTTCACAAGGAAGAAAAGGCTGGAAGACCTAAGACCACCTTCACTCAAAGGAGAACCTATCCCATTTGCGAATACAGTTAAGTATCTGGGAATTACCTTAGATAAAACACTTAACTGGAATGCGCATCTGGATAAAATTGCCGCAAAAGCGAAACTGTCATTATGGACCTGCAGACGCATTTGCGGCAAAACATGGGGCATACATCCCAAACAAATGCACTGGCTCTATATCGCGGTCATAAGACCAATGATAACATATGGGGCAGTAGCTTGGTACTCTAAGAGCTTACAGAGCTCCGCGAGAATCAAATTATCTACCTTACAAAGACAAGCGTGTCTGACAATTAGTGCCGCTTTCGGCACTACACTCACGGCAGCGCTTGAGTGTCTTCTAAATCTGCCACCTCTTCAAATAGTACTGGAGAAGGAGGCTAGATGGGCGACGTACAGATTGACACAGGCGGTGATCAACAATCCGCAGGCGATCATCATGGTGCCCAACAGGCTGGAAAATGCCAATGAGCAGGACAGTGTGTTGGGTCTACCATCAGATGTTATGCCTACCAAAACCACCTATTACCATGCCTATGACGTCCTCCTACCAGAGAGGAACGAATGGGCGAAGGACTCTGAAAATCTGAGAAGAACAGAGAATAGTTGGTTCACTGACAGCTCCAAGACCAATGATACGGGATACGGGAGCCGCTGCATGGAATAAAAATGGTAAGGTTGAGCTTAAATGTTCCCTAGGCAAACATGCAACCATTTTTCAGGCTGAAGCTAAGGCCATTGATATGACTGCACAGTGGCTCATCGATAGAATCTGGAAAGGCAAGTCAATCAAAATTTTCTCGGACAGTCAAGCAGCTCTAAAAGCTCTTGATTCTAGCCGTTGTTCATCCAAGACAGCATGGAACTGCCAGGAACTACTCACCAAACTAGGGAGAGAAAACAAACTTACATTGATCTGGATACCTGGACATACAGGATATGAAGGCAACGAAAAAGCTGATGCTCTTGCGAAACAGGCGGCCGCAACGGCCTTCATAGGACCAGAACGAGTACTGGGAATAGCTTATAACACAGCTAAAGAAGCCCTCTCCAGGTGGACACAAAATCAATTTGTAGATAAATGGAGAGAGTTACCAGGCCTAACTCATTCAAAGTTGGCGGTGAATCTCCCATCAGGAGTGAGAACCGGACAGCTTCTTCAACTTGGCCGGCAGCGGGTACAGGCTGTAGTTGGCATGTACACTGGCCACTGTCGGCTAAGAAGCCACATGAACAAGATAGGGCTCTCCGAAGAAACGGAGTGCCGCTTGTGCTTGGAGGACGAAGAAACAATGGAGCATGATATATGCCACTGTCCAGCAATGGAAAGAACCAGACAAACAGTCTTTGGAAATACTCAAATCACACTTGCAGATTTGAAAACTATCCACCCCAGAAAGCTGTTCGATTTCTTGAAAAGGATCGAGCCTCTGGCATAGTGGAAAACACAGATGTGAGCCACAATAGACCAAGGGTCGCAGTGGAGGGTCCTATTTGGACCCACTCACGTGTACAAATACAATACAATACAGGTAAATCTCAACAGATCTTACATTCCATTACACAGAAGGCTTCTCGACTGAATTAACTTTTGTCCATACACTTGTAGGTTGGGAAGGCCGCTTGATCAAGCATTTTCTATTTCAAATAATTTCTCCTATTTTCTTCTACAGCAATGTAATTTAATTTTATTTTATTTTATTTTTATCTTTCATCTGTCTTCCTCTTTCTCTATCTTTCAAGTTGATTTAGCTTAGGCTAAATTCATCCCGTCTTAAGTTAGTGCTCTAGAAGTTGAGTTACCTTAGGTTATTGTCATCTCCTTTCTTTTCTGTTCTATCAGTCGAGTTGAGTTAGCCTAGGCTAACCTAAGTTAGTCCTCTATTTTCACTTGATCAAGCATTTTCTTCCAAACCAACTTTCAAGCCACCACAAGCAGTCAACCGAATTTTCAAGTATTCAATTGCAAATTAACCATTCAATGCGTATTATGGCATTTGGTTTGTCTCATCTGGCATAGTAGCAACTCCTTTTGTATTTCAGGTTAATTTCAGACCACTGCAGTAACTTTATCTGATTTTATCTTTCAACTTAATACTTGTCTTTTTAAAACTCTTAAAATTCAAAATTACCGCCGTTTTTCGGCATATAAGCGTCATCAGTCTGCTTGTCAAGACTGTCAACAGTGACAGTCGAGACATTCAATGTGTCATCCAAAATCACGGGTCTTTGTACCATGCTTTTGTTGTTAATTTGATATATTTTAATTTTTATTTTAATCTAAATTATGTGAACCATTTCTCATAATGTGACGCACAATGTGTGATATTTAATTGTGACCATTGTCGATTTTTGTTGTGTTTGATCCATGGATATGTCCTTTGTCTACTGACAAGTAAGTAAAAGAGGTCCACCATTTTCTTTTTCACGTATAAAAATTACACAAAAACCATCATTCTTAATTAATTACTTTAGTTAATCCCCTTTTTGTAATAAAAAATTTTTAATCCCAACAAATTTATAACTGAGCGCAACAGTATAAATCTTAAAAAAAAAATTACCAAAAATAACCATTGTCTCAATTCAACAACATTCTTTGACTCTCCACTGACGGGGTGTTCTCTTACTTACTTTTAGGTAACACTGATGATGGCTACGGCCGAAAGCGCTCTGTTATGCTCTTCATGATTCCTTTTGGATTAAAATTTGCATGATATACAAAGATTGTTTCATTACTAAGAATTAATACAGTCTAACCGGAATTAATTAGTCACTTCTTCATGAGAACCGTAGCCTCAGCAAATGGATACAAAGAATATTTATTGCATTGTACAAGATAGTCGTAAGGAATTATCAAAAAGAAACATTTTTAAGGCAGTATTTGCTATATACGAGATACCTAAGTGGCCCAGTCGGTAGGATTGTATGAAGCGTTTTTGGATAATTCGATAATTTTTAAACAGCATATACTCAGGTGTCAATCCTTAAGTACATTTTCTAAATAATCTACGATGGAAAACTAAATAAAACTAATTAAAAATGGCTAATTATATAGCACATCGCGAAATGAAAAACTTAAAACATATAATTATAGATTATTCAAACTTCAATTTTTTTCACAGTTTTCTCCCGACCCTAAAACAATTCATTGGGATAATCTATTTTACTTAAATCATGCTGACGAAATGGCGGAGTACTAGTTTAAAGATATATTGTAGTAATTATTTGACTATCACGTCCCACGTTGAACAAACGGCTTAAGGTTGCTAAGCCTCCTGGTGACAATGTAAAATGAATGATTAAACTTAAAAGGAAAGCACTAAGAATAAGAAATTTAGTAACTAGAGCCAGCAAGAAATAAAAAGTAGACAGGATAGGATGGAGATAATATATAGGAGGCAGAGGATAACCATTTGATGATCAAAGCAGTACAAAATAACATAACAGGGCCTGAAATAAAAATAGCGAATCCTAGAAAGGCGACCGGCCCGGGAAACATACCAACTGAAATTCTCAAAATTCTAGTGAGTTAAAGCAAAAAATACCTATTTCGCCTATTCAGTAAGGTCTATGAGACTGGAAATATTTCACATTTTTGGCAACCCCGAAAAAGGCGGACTCCAGGAAATGCAGAGACCAACGAACCACCAACCAGCCTGATGAGCCACGTTCTAAAAATATTCCTCTGCATCGAGAATCTGCGACAAAATAGAAGAAAACATTTGTGACACGCAGCTTTGATCCTAAAATAATCTTGGAACTAAAGAGGCACTATTTAGAATTCATGCTCTGGGCAGAAACGTTAACCATCGCTTTATTGGATTTGCAAAAGCATTCGACGAAACAAACAGATACTGCGCATCCTTGGAAGGTACCAACGAGCGAACATTAAAGTATAGGCCAAAGCCTATCAGAAGAAATAGAAATACGCCGCACAATGGTTCATCAAAAAAGTCCCTACATTTAAACTACACTTACTTTTATCAGTTTAAATCGAAAAATTTTCCCTGCTCTTAGACCACTGCTTAGTTTCTAAAATTTTGCAACTGTCTCCGAGATGTCGATTAGCAAAGTAAAATTTGACCAGATTTTTTTACGAAAATTTCTTATAAAACATCCCGAATTTGCCAACCCATAACATCAAGAATAAATAAATTGTTTTAAAATGTATTTATTGTTTTGAAAATGATATTGACAGGACTTCAAAATGTGAAAAATGAATGTTCATATTTCTTTCACTATTAGCTCCAAAAAAGGAAATTTTACAAACAAAAGTGGTATTTTTTTGATACAAAAAAATTCAGTGGCCCAAAATACATTGTACCCCAACGTATCCCCAGCATCTTTTCACACAATAATGCTCCCTAAGTTCTCTTTTTTACATTGCTGTCAGATATAGCTGCAGGTTTTTGCACTTTTTGGATCTAGGGCTTAAAAATGACTAGAAGCCATGTGGTAAATGCATCATATATTGAGCTCTAAAATATTGGCCTGTTTTCATTTTCTAATAACTTTTTGCCCTTTCAAGAAAAATGTATGGCCAACAACTAATCCAAATTAACACCCCGGACAATCACCCCCTGAATATGTACCCCCGGACAACCACCTCCCGCACCAAATCCCCCGTACCAAATACCCCCGGCAGCAAATAATTTGTCTGTCAAAAATGTAACTATCAAAAATAACTCCAGGACAGGGGGGCATTTTTGAATAAAACTAACCCTACTACCCAGTATGTCAGAAGAATTTCGTCCCAATAATTATTAGTTTTGTAGTGTGGTAAGGTAATTAAATCATCAGTTTAACAATCATAACTAACCGACACTACTCGATCTAATCCTACTCACCTGTATTACAGAGAGAAAGGAAAAAAAAACTAGAACTAACCCTTAACCCTAATCGCCTGTATTACAAAAGCTATCTATTTCCAAAACTTTAAAAATATATCTTTAAATCTGTAGAAAAAAAGGGGATGAATGTTTCCGGAATATAAAATTCCAAACTTATAACATGACATACGATGAAACGACCTGGCTTTTCATAATACACTATCAACAAGCTGTCAACCGCTTTTCTATGATGGAATTTATAAAATTGAACAGAGGCGAAAAAAGTGTTGTTTGAAGGCTTTATCTATGTGAAGCAAAAGAAATTGGCGAATGGTGTTATAACATTTGAGAGCGAAAGAAGACGTAACAAGCTCGAGTGAAGAGTTAAAATTAAGCTCTGTAGGACGTACAAACAATCATACCCACGCTCCAGATAAAGCTAAACATGTAATGTAAAGTAGTTGCAGAAATGAAGAAACTTGCAGAAGAATCATAAGAAACACAATAGCAAATCATTGTACAATCTTGCGACTGTTACTGAAGAGTGAAGTTGCCGACAGTCCACCATTTACGCCAAAATGTTAGAAGGCAAAGGCAAGCAGTTAACAATACAATACCACCTCCGTCTAAGATATTCTTGTGTTTCAATCTGGTGCACACGATACTAACAGAATGTTAATTTTTGAAGAACTACAAATCTCCGATTTCTAGAAATGACCACATTGGTTCATGGATGGAACATTCAAAACAGCCTCTGCTCTTTTCTTCCAATTATATGTTGTTCAGGGATTACCGAATGGACGGACTATTCCGTGCGTGTACGCTTTGCTTCAGAATAAGAAACAACAAATTTATGCTAAATTGTTTGAAAAATAATGTGGCTAAATCCCAATTTGAAGCGAACAAGCATCATGGTTGACTTTGAATTGGCGGTTGTAAGCACTTTGCAGGGAATCTACCCAGACAGTGACATTAAAGGACGCTATTTTTCATTTGAGCCAGAATACTTACAGGAAAATTTAAGAGAATGGGTTGCAGCAGCGATATCAAGAAGAATCCGATTTTGCCCTCAAGCTTAGAATGGTATCAGCAATTGCGTTTATACCAGAACTAGATGAAGTGGATAATGCGTTTGAAAAATTGTGTGAAATGGTACCCACAGAAAGCTTGCAAGCTGCTGACTATTTTGAAGATGTCTACATTGAACGGCCACAACGGTATGGCTGGCGGCAACTAACTTTTGCTAAAAATGTGTGGAAGGATGGTACAGAAATTTCACCACTATTTATAAATTTATTTCGTTTCTTTCAAAAAGAACAAGTAATACAACAAGTTTATTGCACTCAAATGTTAGCTGGACGTCCACTTCAACCCCAAATAGAAAAATATGTCAACTCTAATGTACGGATTCTTAACATAGTGCATAGCTATCTCAAAGAAATCTATTGGATTACCGAGGCGGAATAGTCGACAACCTTTCTTTTTAATTTATTTTTAATTATTGTATGCATATTTAAATATAAATAATTAACAAACGTTGTCTCTAAATTTATATATTTCTTCTGTTTATTTTTTGGTACGGGGCGTAAATGTCCGGTGGGACTATCAGGCTGGGGGGTTAGGAGACCATCAGGCCGGGGGGGGGGGGGGGGGGGGGGGTCATCAGACCGGGGCCTCTTCAAGGCGCCAAGGGGGGGGGGGGGGGGGGGATGGAGGGGTTCATCAGACCTGAACCTCTTCAAGTCTCCAAGATAGAACATAGACTACCATTGGACTTAAGAGGCATTAACACAAATATTATTTCGGTCCACCAGCACTTAACATCAAATAAGCCTCATCTATCAGAAACAAAAGTGAAATCAAGCACTACACATGTTCATTTGAATATACCCGGATATCACATTTACTCCCGATTTCGACATAACCGTGGACTAGCTGTTTATACGAGACGACTTTTGTTGTCAACGAGAAGAAACATACGAACCTAAAGACTTCGATATCATATCATAAATTAAGCACAGGTCGAGCAACCAAATTCATTTGTTGCTTGTATAGACCACCAAGCGAACATCAATATAAACGGCTTTTCTCAAATCTTGACAATCATATTGATTTTCTGCAGATCAACTATCCAGCTGCAGAAATTGTCATAGTAGGAGACTTCAACGTGCATAACATCGAGTGGTTGAAACACTCCAACAAAAGCGACGATCAAGACGAAAAGCCGAGACTTTTGCTTACTCAGCTGGTTGACGAACCTAACAGGATACCTGAGAGTCAAAAAGACTTTGTTAGCCTCATACAACTAATTCTCTACACCGTAACTACCCAACCCCAGTTGGATTCATCAGACCACAATCTTATCTTCGCAACCTGTGAACTTGCTATCAAAGCACATGTACCGCATGCACCCCGAAACGTTTGGCACTACACATCTGCTAAGTGGCGTGATCTTCGCGAGTTTTATCTTTCTTTTCCTTGGAAAGATGTCTGCTTTAAGGAATCAAAACACCTCTGATTCTGCTGATGAGGTAACTCAAGTTCACCCCTCCCCTCTGCTATGGCTGAGATCCTCAAGGGTGTATATTATCGTCCACAGTGTTCCTACTCTATATCAACGATCTCTTAGATAAGACAAATCATTCTATTTATAGGTCTGCACACGACAGCACCCTTATATCGTCATTCATGACGCGGACTCCAATGACCGCTGCTCGTTCCCAACGCGAGCAAGAAAATAGGATTGCTGCCATCAATGAAGATATGAACGCCATCGTGGAATGGCATGAGGAAAACAATGCCCAGTTTACCGCAGGAAGAACTCAAGCAGCTGTCTCCTCAAAAAAGCAAACATCGCAGGACCTAACTTATCAATGACAGGACCAAACACTGACTCTGACCTCATGCATAAGCTTGAAGAAGAAAACAACATGTCTTGGCGTAATCACGTCACCAAAATCGCCAAGGCAGCAGCACAAAGGCTGGGAGCACTTTATAGAGCGAAAAAGTTGTATACACCTCATCAGCTCTTATCGCTCTGTAAGGCCCATATCTTTAGAATACTGTTCCCATATGTGGAGCTCGGCAGCCGAGCACTTGCTCAAGATATTAGATTCCATACAGAGGAGAGCAGTTCATCTTGTGCATGACCCATTGATAGCCTTGAACGTCGAAGAAAAGTGGCGGATCTATATCTTTACAATCGACACTACTACGGAAGGTATTCGAACGAGCTGGCACTTATGATTTCGCCCAGAGTTTTGCCAAACAGAAACACCCGTCAGACACAAGCTGCTCATCAAGATACAATTCAGTTGAGTACACTTAGGACGCCGGAGGACTGCCTCTCTCTGGAATGGACTTCCGAGTAACGTCTCTCCCGAAAATTACAACCTACAGTGCTTCAAGTTCAACGTCCACCGTCTTCTCCGCTCGTTGAGTTGTATAAGATTTTCCTTTTGTGTGTGTGCCGAATATAAAAAAAAAACACGAAAACTTACTTAATAAAAACAAGAAACCTAACTTAACTAAAAACTAAAAGAATCTATCTTTTTATATTATTTCTTGGTGGTTCTTGGGCTGTGGTGGATTACATAGCTACTTCTCTGCTCGCAGTGATATTTCTCGAGATACTTTTTCCTTAGTAACATAAGTATAGCTGATTTCCCTGATATAATTATTTCTACTATGTTCCTTTATAAAAAAAATGCTTTCTTAGTAATTCTCGCTTCCGAGTCTGACCGGAAGTCTCTCGGATGGGATTACCAAACTCTGCTATTATCTGACGTCAATGACATATATTAGGCGTTCTTAAAGGAGACAGTTGCCACTAAAGTTATATATCTTTAAAATTGACTAATTTTTTCTTTTTCTAATCTTAGAATTTTATCCCATGGTTTGTTACCAAATGGACAGCAGTCCATGGAAAAACATATAGCGAATGTCTTAACAATGAATGTGTGGCGAATCTACCTTTTGCTCTCAAATGCACCAGAGAAGGGCGGCCAGAGAAAAACTTTGACGAATGATGTAAAAGAACAAAACAATATAAAGTTAAAAATTGTGCGACCAGATTTCCAAAGAATTAATTACTAAAGCAGCAAAAAAATTGAAAAGTACTTATTTTATTTTGCTTTAGTCGTTTAATTTGCCTTTGGCGCCTTTTTTGTCTACAAGTAAGACTGTCAATACATCTGTACAAATAGTTTTTCTCTAACTTTATGATCTTTTCAATTTTGCAATTAAAATTAATCGAGGGTTATATGTGTTGAAACGATAAAAGCTACCCCTCTATCTAGCATAAAGACTATATATTTTTTATGTTTAGAAGGCGATAGCATTATTCCCAAATTCAGTGAGGAAAAACCGCTTGCCTTGCTACTGGATGTTGAACTTTCAAAATACCAATACGAGATTGTTAGAAAGTTTACAAAAATATTGGAACAATATTTTTCCATCATACGTCAAGCAATTGGAAGCGAAAAAGCTTTGCCAGAAAATATTGAGGTAATAGAACAATCAGCTGGCATTTCATTGCAATCTCTCCTGGATTATACTGCGAAGAAAATTATGCAGAGTAAGTCAGAAATTTTAAATATAGGTGAAGAACTGACTTTAATTTCAAAATGGGTGTGCGATGGCTCGTCTGGCTACAAAGAACATAAGCAAGCTTTTTCTGAAAATGATAAATTTGATTCCAGCAAGGTGTTTTGCAGGCCAATAAAAATTGAATTTGCAAAAAGAAGCAGTGAAAATACGAAAAAAAAAAGTTGAAAGAGTCGAATCTCAAATCAGATTATTACACAAAACTACGTACGTAATGCCAAGCAAAGTAATCAATGTAAAACACACACGTCTTTTAACAACAACTAAATGGCAGTATGTTGCATTTGCAAAGCCAAACCTATAGTGAGACGTATGACATTGAAAAGTGCCGATCTAAGGAACCTAGCGAAAATTATTATAGATTTGTATTGCAGCGACCTCATGCACGTATAAAATGTATGAGATGTATATTGCATATTGCCTACAATAAAGAGTTTGAACAGTAGAAGAGACAGACAAAAACACTAAAGACGATCATAATGAAAAAAAGACAAACATACGACGAAAGTTAGGCTTAAAAGTTGATTTTGTCAAGCAGAGGATGGGCACAAGCAATGATCCAGAAGATTTTTTAAAATCTTCTGCCAATATAACAGATATATTCATAAATAGATTTCTAGCATACTTACAACACTGAACTCAAAATGCTAATAAGTTTGGATCATATTGTTTTGAGAGCGCTCAGCTCTTCGTTAGCTTATACGACTGGTAATATCAGAGTTCAAAGAGGTATTGAATAAACTGTGGTACTATATGCCAAATGGAGTCCACAAAATTTTATTACATAACGAATAAATCGTTGCGAAGGTCATGCTGCCCATAGGTATGTTGACAGAAGAAACACAAGAGGCCAGAAATAAAGATTACAGAAACCAGAGGCTAGACCATTCTCGGAAATGTTCAAGAATATTCACAAACGAAGATATCTTTAACATGCCCTTTTAATCTTTGCGAAACAATTTCCACATATATTTATAATGACCAAGAAACTGAAATGTGATATTTCCGTATTATCCGCGAATATATTCCATCCTTAACTCACCATTCAAAACATATTACAACAATAATAACGTTGGAACTGCGGGTTCGAAACTTGAACGGTCCGGCTAGACGCTGGTTATGGTCGGCTTTTGCACTAGAAAAGATTACAATATCGTTTAATCTTTGCGAAACAATTTCCATATACCCTATTTATAACGACAAAGAAACTGAAATGCGATATTTATACTATAGATACACCATCATTATGTTGGTCTAATGCATGCGAACATTTATACAAATAATATTTTGAATAGTAGTAACAAGGACCAGGAAATACATATACATAAAATGACACTGTACTACGTGGGAAAAAATCATTTCCCTGAAAAAGATTCTGGTGAACATGAATTTGATGTAAAGTTTTGTTAAAGGAGCAATTAATTTATGCTAAAAGCATAATTGTTGTGATTATATTTTCTTGGATGGATAGCTTTTCCTACCAAGAAATTGTCTGCTCAACGAAAAGGCCAGTCCTACACTGCATAACTAACGTTTGCATGAATATATTATGTATGCTGACGTCTATATGTTTGCTAGGCTCACGTGGATCAATGTTATATTATCTTGTTAAGAAGGCAAAGCTGATTAAAGGACATTTAGATCTCACTGGAAAATTGAATTTACTACGCGGGTAAGAAAATTTAAATGATATAGATATATATTTCATAACAGCAGAACCCCCACACTCAAGGCGCTATAAAATAATTACAAGTGTACAAGTTTTATATAGTTTTGCTACTGTCAACGTTTTAATTGTGTTATTAATCGTTTTTATTTTTAGATTTCTGAGTTTTCTGAGGTTACTCGAAACGTTTAGATTTTTTTAGATTCGCTAGGGCCTCTTAATTGGCATTTTTTTGTGTAATTAACACCCTGTGACCAAGACCGAAAAGGTTTTATGTTTTCCAGCTTGATGTAAATCTGAGAACGAAGTATCGTAAAAGGTAAATATTTGACAGAAAGAGATGAATCCTTCACCACAATAAAGGATATATATAGAATTAAATATAATTAATAAGCATTTATAAATTTACTCAACAACGATTAGGTACCTATTACCTATTTATTAGTAAGCAACGTGTTTCTTAGGAGCAGAGAGGTGGAAAAAGAACTTCGAATGTGTAAAATATCCTAAGATCAGTTAACATATTTAATAAACATATTTTTATGAACATCCTGTATTACTTAAAATGTTACCCAATCGTCCGTGATATTTAGCTTTATATCCTTGAAAACTGATACCCTAACATAAACAAATAATATGAGCGTAGATTAAGAAAGACTTAAAACGAAAACGAAAACGAAGGCAGTGCAGTGAGGGCAGTGAGTGCTAGGCACTTTGGCCGATCAAGAACCATGTATATAGAGTGGACATAGTTTACCTTTGTGTGGTTGTTTATGTGTTTAATCATGTCGACATGTTTATATTGTTATATTAAAGCCAATGGCAGGAGTTTTGATGGTATACCAGAGTTTATTGCCGATTAGCAAGGTATTACCAGGTTGTGGTCGATTGTGTCGCAATCGACAGGGATGCCCGTTCGCGCGGATGCCTTCGGGTTAGTCTCGTGAGTTAGAAGGGGCCTGACTTGTCTTCTCGATTGGGACACTTTGTCTTAGTTTCCGGGTGTTGAGATGCTTACTGCTTAGCGGCAATGGAGTATCTGGGGTAGCCTAAACTATTTCAGGTGACACTAGCTAGTCGTCGAAGAAAGAAGATATATGTCTGACTTATATAACAATATAGTATTGTGTAAATTGATGGTCATTGACATGAAGTAAGGGGACAGAGGTTCCCCGTAAGTATTCTTTATTTTTATCATAGGTCAGTCAGCAAAATAATTGATTAATATTTTTGTTTCATGGTCCCCCAATCTTTGGCTATATACCGGGTGGAGCTCACTGAATGAATTGCATTGTCAATAATCAAGTAAGTGTGATCTTAAGAAAACACTAATTTCACAAATGTTATATGGGTATAGGTTACAGTTTACCATGTAGGTGCTCAAACGTATAAAACGTCTTCACATAACTGCATCAGATGCTAACTTCGAGATTTTCTACTTTTAGATTATTTCATGCAGATGCATCTTAGTTTTTAACATTTTTATTGAATGTAATATAAAGAAAGTAACATATATACCCTCTATGACAAATTTCCTTCACTAAATATGAAGCAATAACTAGTGTTGCCTGATTTTGTCATGTTATATTATTTTGATTAGATTTTAGGAATTTTCACACTAAAGATCGTCATCAACCCTTTATGACATATGTATCCTCACTCGCTAAACTATTTACATGATACTTGAAATAGCTATATTTCCTCGAATTTCAAAAGTGGTCAATTTTAAAGAGGTGATTCTCACCATTAAGAAACAATGACAATATTGGCTGGGGGTCAATTGGCAAGTTTCATTTCACAGCCAGCGAAACTAAAATCGAAACCAAATAAGATTGAAGAAATGTTGATTTTATTAGAATACATTCTTTGATATGGAAAATCCAGTCAATTACAAATTCCAGACAAAACCTCATAAAACTTTTGCTCATACGTGCTATGCTGTGAATTGAAAAAAGTTATGCAGCTGAACAATTCGGGATCTACTCTAAAAATTAGTTAAATTGCAACCACGCACCGGTCCTGAGAATGCACAAAACATATCAGTCATGCAGCAGATATACATGCATAGTCTACAATATAATTATTAGAAAAGCCACTGAAACCTGTAGTTGGATGATAAATATTGTTTTAAGTAGGTAAACTGTCAAATAAATAATATTAGAAAAAGCTGAAACAAAGAAATGACCTTCTAGAGGCCAATTCTCATTACACCAGCAAAAATGTTACTCATAAATGTTTACGTGTATTTAAGTGATACCGTCCTCACCTAACACCTAAGCAGTCCGTGGCGATCCAGACCACCAAACTTTTTAGCCTCCGAGAGAATTGGCTCACACCAGTGCTGTTTCGAAACGTGCTCTTCTGTCTGTTGACTAAGGTGACCAAATTTTTTTTTGAACCAATGCGGGACGGAATAACGGATAAGAGAAAGGGCGGCGCAGGTAATGCGCCGCAGGCGAATTTTTTCGGTGCCACACTCTATTTTTTGAAAAATTCAGCAAAGAATAAAAAAAATCTTGAAAACAATTATTTTTAATAAATTAATAATTATCCATATTAAGAAATAAAAAAAAACGCAATTTTTTTAAATCTATTTCTGTGAGCTGTGATTTTTTTAAATATCATTATTTTTAATATATTCATAAAATTGTTGGCAGTTTTATGGCATATCGTATTTAACTAATAATTTTATTGTATTTTAACTAGTAATTTATCTTTATTGTATCTACGCTTAACTGCGTTTTCCCAATCGCCCATATTTTATTTACGCCCGTGAATACTCTTTCAGTTACTGCACTTGTGCCTGGTAGATTGAAAGAATACTCAACGATTTATATTAAAATTTTATAAGGCATATCTTGTTCCGAAAATTGTTAAAATACTTCCATCCACCTCTTATCAGTTTCTAATTTTTGTTCCTTCCACTCTTCTAATTTTTCTCCGATTAGGTAACGTTTGACAAAGCGCAAACCCAAACCGCAAGAACTAAACTAAAAAACTTAGCGTCACTCAAATCATTAAACGATTAAACGGTATTCTCGTCTAGCTACTCCAATTTTGAGCTTTTACGCATGCGCACGTGCTAATTCATATATTTTTCAAAGTTGCTTTTTTTACTTTAGTTTGGTTGCGCCCCTGGAGCGAGCAGAGAGCCATGCGTGAAGTGAAATATTAGAAGACAACATTGGGCTGCTACCAAATGCGCAGGTCCAAAGGTCGAAAATTGGGTATAGATGGACGTGAGTTTCAACGGTGGCCAAAGACGCCAACAACTCAGTGATTCCCAAAAATCACGATCGTCGAAAATCGAATCTGCAATCGAAAAATTATCTTTTTCTTACTTTAGGTTAGGCCAGGCCTTAAAATTGGGAGTAAAGCCCATCACAAACACCGATACATAACTCCATAGCATAAGCGCATAAGAATTTCGACCAATCTCATGCGATTCTGAAGACGTAATGTCTATTTTGCATAAGAATTTCCATGGTTCCGGTTTCCGTCAAGATTGTCAAGATGGGATTCTTCGTAACGATACAGAGAAATAATATAATCGATATCGTTAAAAAATGGACACAAAGGTAAATCTGCACTTCGAACTGAAAATGCGGGAAATTTAGCGGAACACATGAAATGCTGGACAGCTTACAAAAAAAAGGACGATCGCGCAAAATTCGGGAAGTCTGGCAACCTTACTGTTGTCGGACAAGCGGGAATCATGAAGTATCAAAAGCAAGTAGCGACTCTTAAAACTATTGTATAGCGTTTATACTAGGAAATCAGTATGATGAAGACATTCTATAATATTTGTAAAACTTGTATTCATCTTCTTCCAGCCTAACACTATAACACAAATATCTCATGAACCCAATATTGTCTCTTCTTTTTTCCTTCTATTCTCCGCATGTTTATGATATATTGCAGCTACAAACATAAAATACTCAGATGATATAAAATCCTCCTCTGGCGTGTATCAATACATTATACTCAAGCTCAAACACAGATGGTATTTCTGCTGCTTCACATACGGCTGCTGCTACCAAATGTTGCTTGAGTGGGTATAGCCTGCACATAATGATGCTACGTCTAGCGCCGCGCAGCTCGATGCTGCTATGGGAACCGACCTTAATGCGCTATCAGTAGACGTTACAGCCGTAAATGTTACAAAATCCATTAGTGCGATTTTTCCCTTTTACTGATCGATTTGTGTTATCGATACTCTCGCTGCCTTACTTCTCGCCACCTTACTTCCGTTCTTCCAAGTCGCTCGAAAGATGAATCAATTTGGAGCGCCACTTGACAGATGTGGTATATATTCATTTTTTTGAAGAATTGGCAGCCCTTCTAGTATAGACGCTCCAAGCGTTCAGACAGTGAAAAGCGATCAATTTGTTACCAAAAATTATCGTTGTTATTTTTGACTATCAGGTCATTACAGTCTGCTTTTGTAGTGAAATTAATCGGCAAACATACTGCCAGGTAGCTTCTGTAATTATCGGCCATATCGTCTGATACCGATAAAGATGTTTAACGTCTAGCGTGGTTATCCTTCCTATGAAAAAAGGTTTGTTACATGTTAGCGTGTCTATATTGAAAAGTGAAAATTATTTGTAATTTAACTAGGGACCTTCCGTGAGGGGACAGATTGCCGTCCTTTGGGGATGACGTCCATCAGCACCCTTTCTATGTCAACCTAGCGAGTTCCTGTTGTCATTTATCTGCACTGCGGCCTTTTGTCAAAGTGATATGACCACATGGTGAATACGTACCTTCGCAGTTAACACCGGTGTCTGCAAATCTACTAGATGCAAGTAAAATCTACTTTGTTTCATAAGAATAATACCGACCTATGGATATTATCGTTATATATCATTTTGATTAATGAACTACCGTTAAACGACTGTAGGCCGTTTGCATTCCTTATCGTATGTATTATCATTGTATATCATTTTGAATAATGAATTACCGTTAAACGACTGTAGGTCGTTTGCTGTTTATATCGTTTATATCGTTAACATTATCGTTATTTTCTCGTTTTCGTTTACTGATCGTGCCGTTTTGCTTATCTAACTTACCTTTAAATAGCTTAGGTTATCCATTATCATATATCATACCTATGGCTGACAGCTCTAGTTTAATTAATTTACTGTTAAATGACAGTAAGTCGTCTAGTTTCTTATATCAATCTATTTTTAATACTTCTCGTAATGAGCTTACCGTTCTTGCTTGCTGGCCTTACCGCTTTATGATATATTTTATTAAATAGAAATTTGTTTACTGATGTAGCCATGTTTACAACTTCTGGGATGTATAATAGGTGGAACAATCGGTTTTGATCTACTGAAAACCCTATAAAATACAAGCCGTTAAACCACAGGAGAGACGTTCAATGCATGTTGTTTATTACGAAAATTTAAATGGTACGAGATACTTTCATTTCCTTGAAAACCATATCGAAAATATATAAGAACAGCTTCCACATGCACAGTATAATTATTTTTTGATCTGGCAGCAGGATGGAGCTCCTCCTCACAATGTTCAACACGTCACTGACTTTTTAAATAATAAATATGCGTTGAGGATTGGTCGAAGAGGACCTATCAGATGGCCAGCTAACAGTCCCGAGTTCTAGCTGAATGACACCTTTCTATGAGGAAATTTAAAGGATAATGCTTACTATGAGAAAACTGAGAACATTGCGTTTTAGAAGAAAGGATTCATGCCCAAATTGAAAATTTAAACAATAACCACCCAGAATTTATTTATAATACAATTCAACGCAAATTTTTAAATAATATAGAAAAATTCATTGAAAATAATGGTGGATATGTAGAAAATGTTTAATTGTATGTTTAGATCATGCTGAGTTCTTCTTCATCGTTACCATTCTTCTTTTTCGTTGTATTTCCTTAATATTTATTATTAGCATAATAAAAATGAATTTTATTATAGAAATTGGAAGTCTTTTCTTTTTTTATGGCAGCAGGATATCCGATTTTTAATTATAATTAATACTGCCTGATCAATCGAAGACAATATGGCAGCAGCTTGACATCTGATAACCTTTCTGGGCATTACCAGTCTCTACCTTTAGAAATACCTGTAGTAGGTAATAACTTTTACAAAATATTTTGAATTTAAATTTGAACCTAATTGCTAGGAAAAATATAAACAAATTATATATTTTTGGTTGCAGAAAAATATTCTCTATCGAAATTTTAAATAAAAAATAGGTGGTTCAATTTAAAAAAAGCAAACTTGTGAATGTTTCTGCGCTTTTCGATGCTCAATTTTTTTTCTGATGGAATATTCTGACGTTTTAGACAAAGTTTTAAAACTTCCACATTTGAAGTTTTGTTGTACCTGTTATAATAAAGGTAAAGATAGGGGATCAAAATATAATAGATCACCCTGTACAACTGTACAGTTGTATCTCATTCTTTGATAGGCTACATCATATGGATCTATATCGTTTTATTGGTGTCGTTTTTTCGTTTCATCGTTTCCGTTAGATCGAATCGTTTTCTCGTCTCTATTTCATCGAGTCTCAAATCACTCCCGTTCTCAGCCGGCTAAAGGCGCTAGAGAAGTGTATAGTTCAAAAAGTCTTATGCTCTAATTTATCATTAAGTATGATAACTGTAACAGTAGTAGTCACTGTTATCATAGTTAGTTGGCCCTGATCGTTTTTAGTTTTTATGACAACTATTTACCAAAGTATAAAAAATGTTGAGTTGAAGAATTATTATTATTTTATAAAAATAAATCTGTATAGTCATAGAAAAATCTGTAGAAACCCCATTTCTTATCCATGTACTAAGCACGTGTTATAATTGCGAATGGCGAGGGGTGTTGTCGCGAAAACAAAATAAAATCTGGAGAAGGTTGAGACAGGAGTGTCTAGACTTCCATCATAGCCTGACCTTTAAAAAGTTTTTTTTTATTATCAATCATATTTAAGTGTTTTGGTTAGAGTTTATTTGTTTTCCTTAGTTTGGATGTAATTAAAAAATTATTTTCAAAATTACCGAATAAAATTTAAGCTTTCTGACCAAAATTCTGATTAACCCTATTAAATTTTTATAAAATGAATCAAGTAACAAGCCTAGGGCAGTTAGACGTTGACCACTCTAATTATATTGGACAAGAACAGTCAGTCTTTTATCTGAAGGCAGCTGGAGTTAAGGCACTACGGGGAAACATTAACTGTAGCAGACCATTCTGATTGATTGTATGTCTGTGCAGAGCATTGCGGGTATGGAAGAGCCTGTGTCACAGGATGTAGAATCTGACTCTTCTTCGGGCAAGGATTTCAAGAGTCAACATTTTTTAGAATCAAGAAGGACGGATCTTCTTTCACCTTATTGTTTTTAAACATATAGTCCGTGAGATCTAAGGTTGATGATACCTCTGTTCTGTTGTATAGTTTTGATAATCCTAGTTTTGTCTTGTTGTGCGAGTATTGGCTGAGGGTTGATGAGCCATTTTACATACATGGTTATACTTTGATCGGCAAGTATTCTCGGACGGAGTTCAAGAGTGGAGGTACAATTATTCTCATTTAGAATTATTTCCTTCACCTGAATATTTTTGTACAGGTAGAAAAGTTTAAGCACTTGTTGAAAGGAAAGGTCTCTGAATTTTCATTGGTATATTGTTCAAGTCTGAACCTTTATGTTTTGTGTCTTTGTAGGGCCCCAATGAGTGATATAAGGAACTTTTTGTTGAAATTTGAAATGATGTTTTCGCAGTTGCCTTTGGGTTCGAGTGTTGTATTGTGTGACGATTTTAATATAGACATTTTAGATTTTTCTAATATCAATACCCAGTTATTAATTTGATTACTAGATGCACTCAATTTGCATATATTTGTTAGCCATCCTACCAGAATCACCTTGCATTCGGCCACCCTGCTTGATTATATGTGCTGTAATTTTCCGGTGAATGATGTGGAATGTAGTGTGATCAATGCGGGAGTATCTGATCATGAGGCAATTATTTGTAGATTTAGGATTAAGAACTACAAG
Source organism: Pissodes strobi (assembly GCA_016904865.1). Lineage (NCBI taxonomy): Eukaryota > Metazoa > Arthropoda > Insecta > Coleoptera > Curculionidae > Pissodes > Pissodes strobi. The sequence goes on along the minus strand of MU185493.1, from coordinate 79,384 downwards.
CGTAAAAATATTACAATAAGGGATAGATTGTTTACAAGAGCTGCTTGTGAAAGGTTCGCACAATGCTGAGGTCGAGTTCATTGGCGGGATGCTTTACTCTCTGCCAATCCGCTGCAAATTTTCCACGAAACACTAATACACAATTTTAATGAGCATTTCCTCTGAGAAACAAAAGAAATAAATCTAAAAAACCTTGGATTACTAGAGGTTTGAAAGTTTCTTGCATCAATATTGGGAAACGTTTTATTGATAGTCTTCATTTTGCTTTATTTTTTAACGGGTACATATCTATCTATAGGCGAACAATTAGAGCAGCTAAGCAATTGTATTACCGGAATAGGCTCTCATAGACAGACAATAGACAATAAACTAAAGGAGGTATGGCGCCTTGTTAATAATCTCAGAGGGAAAAATAAAAATAACTTTAGAACTATGGATACTGGCTTGTCACCGGAAGAATTCAATAATTTTTACTACTCCATAGCAGCAAATATGTCTAGTCAAACTGCAGATAATCTTGATTTTAGAGCCTTTTTGAGGCATGTTGAGGTTGCTGAATCCTTCTTTCTGGCTCCAAATAATGTAGCTGGAATTAAGGATATCATTTATGAAATGAGGAATTTGCGTTCGTTGGGTTGGGATGGTGTCTCGGTAAGAATATTTAGGGGGCTGTCGGCCGATGCTTTGTATGTTTTGTCTGCGGCCATAAATGTTTCTTTCGTTAATGGCGTATTTCCAGCAAGCTTGAAATTAGCAATCGTGGTTCATCTTTAGAAGGGTGGTGACCATGCATTTCCAGCGTATTATCGTTCAGTTGCGTTGCTGCAGACATTGGCCAAAATAATCGAAACATTAGTTTAGAAACGGATGGTAGCCTTCTTCCTGAAGTATAAGACATTAAGCACTGCGCAATTTGGGTTTCAGAAGAAAAAAAGCACAAATGATGCAGTATTTTCTTTTTTGGAATTACTTTACATGAAATTAAATGATGGAGATTCTGCTGCGGCAGTTTTTTGCGGCTTATCGAAGGCTTTCGATTGCGTTAGTCATAAAATTATATTGGAGAAGTTGGAAGT
>MU185493.1:35284-78298 GCA_016904865.1 Pissodes strobi | reverse complement strand
TTCCTGGAGAAAGTTATGATGTATTAAATATTTGCATTTTCCCCCCGTGTGTCAAAAAGTTGAAATCTTTTAATGCTGCTAGATTCAACTAATTTTGCACAATTTTGCACACATATTTTCAAATTTTACATAAATTTTTGGGGAAAGTTATGAGGTGTTAAAAATTTGTCAATTTTGTGATAAATCGTTAGCGCCTCATAACTTTCCCCAGCAAAGTGTGCAAAAATTGAAAATAAGTCTGCAAAATTAGTTGAACCTAGTTGCATCAAAATTTTTAAACATTTTGACAAACGAGGGGGAAAATGCAAATCTTTAACACCTCGTAACTTTCCCGAGAAAAGTGTACAAAATGTATAAATAGGTGTGCAAAATTGTGCAAAATTAGTTGAACCTAGTTGCATCAAAATTTTTAAACTTTTTGACAAACGAGGGGGAAAATGCAAATCTTTAACACCTCATAACTTTCCCGAGAAAAGTGTACAAAATTTATAAATAGATGTGCAAAATTGTGCAAAATTAGTTGAATCTAGCAGCATTAAAAGATTTCAACATTTTGACAAACGGGGGGGAAAATGCAAATATTTAATACCTCATAACTTTCCCCAGAAAAGTGTGCAAAATTTGAAAATAGGTGTGCAAAATTGTGCAAAATTAGTTGAACCTAGCAGCATTAAAAGATTTCAACATTTTGACAAACGGGGGGGAAAATACAAATCTTTAACACCTCATAACTTTCCCCACAAAAGTGTGCAAAAATTGAAAATAGGTGTGCAAAATTGTGCAAAATTAGTAGAACCGAGCAGCATTAAAATTTTTCCACATTTTGACAAACGGGGGGAAAATTCAAATTTTTAACACCTCATAACTTTCCCCAGAAAAGTGTGCAAAATTTGAAAATAGGTGTGCAAAATTGTGCAAAATTTGCCGAATTGAGTGGCATCAAAATTTTTCAATTTTGTAACAGACGGGGGGGAACGGTCAAGTTTGCCCCCCGTATAAAAAACAGCTCTAATTTTCATGTGTGAGTGCGCAAAATTTTATTTGCGGTGAGCAAAATTGTGCAACATGTGTGCAAAATTATGCTTCATTTATTTTTGAAATTTGCTTAATACGGGGGGCAAACTTGACCGACCCGTGCTAATTGTAGTTGTAACATTTTAATTTTGGATTTATATATTTTATGACTCTGATATTTAATGTCATACTTTTATATTACTCACTCATCTGCCATTTTGTTGAGATATTTGTGATTGTTATACCGGATGTCTTTTATTTATATACATTTACTTGTTTTTTTTTTATCATTTTTATTGCCTTAGTTTGGGGATTTATTTGTACGGTTTCAAAACCTTTCTCCTATATTTTTTTTTATACCTTTGTACTTAAAAATAGTACCTAATAATTTAACTTAGCAATAATAACAAATACTATGTATTTTAAACAATAAAGCATGTTTTGAATTTGAATTGAATTTGACCCCATATCAGGATTTAAAAAAAATAAATCCAAAGTAGCGCAAACAACTAGAGCTAACCCAACTTAAAATTCTTGGAGAATATAAGATCCTAGGATCACGCACTATAAACTGTAAACTTCGTATGGAATATACAGTTTACCACACTTGTTACACAGTACATTGTTGCTACATTAGTTTACGTATTAAAAATGAAAACTTTAACGAATTTTAGAGTATATCAATCCATTGTGATTTTATTATTTGATATTTAACTTTTATTATAACATACAATAAATACATACTTTATAATGGTATTGTTAAAACTCACTCGTGAAATTTTCCTCCAACTCCCAATATAGTAAAACACTTTCTCGTATTTTTCGATTCACTGAAACTCCTCTCATATCGAACATTTTTATTAATATTCAGTTCTGATATGACACTATCACTAAACGTTTTCTTTAATGTATTCATGCTTTCACTTTCTTCCAATATGCAAATTCTTGGATGAATCTTGATTATGAACAAATATGTAATATCAAATAATTAGCTGTACCACGTGTTATGCACTCATACTGGTTTTAGTTATTTCACTACCTAATGAGATATCTGTCTGAAATTTATGTTTAAATCACAACGTACTACATACGGCATACGGTTAGTAAGTCACCGGAATGCATCAAAAACAACTTAGTAGGTAAATAGTAATAATATAGAACACAGATTGTCACCGTTTCAATAATCTTATCAGTAACTTATAAACGAATAATCAACAACCACTTATATTGGACTGATCACCACAAAATTTGCGTTTTTAAAAGGTATTTATAGGTGGGTATATAAGTACAGGCTGGTTGTTAGATGATATGGGTATTAGGCAATTCAAATCGATAATTTTATTTAATATAGTTGTATTTTTATTAAGAGTATATCTCTACAGTGTGATGTGTGATCATTCAAAATATGTTTTTTTTGTTTCGTGTTAATTCCGATAATTCTGCAGTTACAGAAGAATGGGCGAAGGACTGCGTTATCCGGAGTTCTGATTTTTTTGGCATTTACTGGTTGCTATACCTATAGCCATACATTCACCAGTTATACTTCACCATTCACCATCCAAACTTAGATGCCTATGCTCCAATATACTCAAATATATATTCTTTAATATTTCGATCAGCTACCACCGAAGCAGGAGTGTCGCTAGGGATATGGAGATGGAAGGCACCTCTAAACCTCTTAAAAATCTTGTATGTTCAAAAAATTATAATCCTTAAAATTCAACTAATAATATAACAGCTACTTATACAACGAGTGCGGAAAGTGATACTTTTGTGCGCAAGGAAGTACAGTTGACCGAACGACACGAAGTTGAATCTTTCTCATTTTGACAAATACCTCAGTTATCAAAGGAATAATCAAATAAAAAAGGTTAGAATGTCACACAGTGGCGTAACTACCATAAGACAAGTAAGCGCAATGCGTTGGGGCCCCCCAGGCTTGGGGGCCCACTCGTGCATTTCCTTATATTCTGTCAACTGAACCTAGGAACACCTTTCTGTCAAGCAAGGATTATTTTTTATTAAGTTCTGCATAATTTAATACCTAATGAAAAGTTTGGCAACATCAGCGTCTCGATACTCGTTTTAGTATTTGATACGCTAATTGCTTCTACGTTTTAAAAATGAGTGACCACAAAAAAAATATAAAAGCGCCCGCAATTAAAAGAAAACTAAAAAAGAATGGGAAAATGTTTTTTGATCGACGAAATCGCAGTCTGAGCCAAATTTGCAACCATTTACGTCCAAATGCGATGACATTGGGGACAATAATTATATTTCTCAAGATCACTCAGAATATTTGATCGGTATAACACAACTTCTGGTGGCTAAGCCACAGGCATCAGCACAAGCGACCTAATTTTTCTGTGTGCTAAAACTAAAAAGTTCGATGAAGCTGAAATATCGTCAGACACCGTAATATCAAGTAAAGACACAATACTCGAAAGTGATTTAGGTCATTTTGTTAATAAACCATTAAGATGTAAATGTGAAAAAAAAACTTTAAAAAATTGAGCTTTCAAGTAAAATTAGGGATGAAAGGAGCTGGGCGTATAAAGAAAAATATGCTACATTTTGAATTGAGTTGGTGTTCTTATCTATTAGGTTATATTACGTGTTATTAGAAGTGAACTTTACTTCCAAAGCTTTACAAAAAGAAACAATTGCTTTGGACCAAGCTAGTTCTGTTTTACTAAGGACAAAAAGCAATGTGGGAAAACTACTGTCAACGCTATAATGATGTTCTAAAAGAAGCACGAACAACTGCTCTGAAATGGTACATTCCAACTAATTTTAAGAGTAAACGACAAGTTATTAAAAAAAGTATTTGATGAATTAACTTTAGATCATCGTTTTGATTCCAGGGAGCATTTTTGAAGAGAAAACTTCTCTCTGCACTTTTTTTTTGTGGAGGTTGTATGAGACCGAGACTTAAATAATTAATTTCGGGAGAACGGGAAGAGGTACTGGTTCGAGATTTTTATGGTTAGTGCGCCACTTGGGGTCCACCGTAGACCAGAGGGGGGGGGGGGACCGGTGCTCTAATTTAAGAGGGGATTTTGGGGTATCTCTACAACGAAGGCTTGGATCGAAATTGTGACAAACGATGACCCCGCTAGTTGAAGTTTTCACTTCTATCGTGTGGTGTAAGCACACACATAATTTTTATTTTAGACATTGGTGTTTTTTTATCAGCAATTGACATTATAAAGTCTCAGTTAACAACTAGATTTACAGGTTTAAATAAGATAAGTGGTATCTTTTTGTTTTTGCAACCTAAAAATCTCATAAATTCAACAAAGTCTAAAATCCTTAAGAGCTACAATCAAAAAAACTTTCTCAAATCATATTGCAAAATTTCTCTTACAATTTATAAAAACAGACTTAAATCAAGAAATGACTGCAAAAAAATTTCAAACAAATTTACATTGACCTATTATTATTTTTTACCATGCCGATTATATATGTGTCAGCTGAAGAATATTTTAGTAAACTATTTAAGGAATCAAATAGGGCATGCAAGATCGATTTAAATATTTAACTTTAATTTCCGTCGAAATTGAAGCTCCCAACAAATTAGATCTTAAATATGTATATGAATTCGCAGTGTGTAAAACGAGAAAAAAATCGTTTTAGATTTTAATAAGTTTAAGTCGAGTGTTGCTTTAAACTAGGGAAATTTCATTAATATTTCCAACTTCGTTAATAACTACTACTTGGTTAAAATTTAAGTTATTTTAGAGTTTTGCTCTTTTTGATAAAAAGAAATATTTTGTTGTTATATGTAAAATAAATAAAAAAATTAAAGCTGGTTGTTAAATTTTTATTTAGTAATTTTGATTTGTGACTGAAAGGGGGGGCCTCCTTATGTTTTTGCGTTAGGGCCAAAAAATTTTAGTTACGCCACTGCGTCACAGAAATGATTTAATTTTAAAAGTGTAATTTAAAAATTAATAATTTATATTTGAAAATCTGGAAAAAGGATTCTTTTAAAATTAAAAACAATTTTTACTTTAAACGCTGGTATTAAAATTACAAAAAGGCAATTTTGCACTTCAACAAATTTTGCGTATTTGTATCTTTTGCATTATATAATACAGGGTCATCCAGCATAAAGTGAACACCCCCACTTTTTGTGGTTAATCAATCGTAGCAAAAAAAACGAGGGGCCAACCGCTGATGGTATTTTGGTGTACACTAGCTTGGTATTTTTGGAATTATTTCGGTATTTTTTGGTAATATTAGGTATTATCTGGTAATATTTGGTATTATCTGGTAATATTTGGTATTATATGGTAATATTTGGTATTATCTGGTAATATTTGGTATTATATGGTATTTTGTCTGGTATTATTGGTATTTTGAGTGATATCTTATGGTATTTCTTGTACAATTATCTAATATGAGCATGCGCAATAACTATGCATAATTCACAAGGCACATGTCGCAACGTCGCAATTACCTGTTCGATGTCCTAAACAGTGTTGCCAAATGCCCGATAATTATCGGAATCTACCATAATTTTTGCTTGATCCTGATAATCGATAACTGCCCACTATCCAATGCTTAATTTTAAAAAGTAATATATACAAGAAGTTATATTCGGAAAAAATTCCAATGGTAATAATAATAATAATAATAATAATAATAATAATAATAATAATAATAATAATAATAAGCTCTTTATTTCCAACAGGCAAACGCCCAATTACAGGAAATTCACATACAAATTAAGAGCAAGTAATTCACAAAAATATTGTTATACAAAGAAAAATAATAAAAGATAAAATAAATAAGAGTTATAATTAAAATAAACTAGCAAATTAAACTAAGACTAAATATAAAGAATGTAGAGGAACCTTGAGAGGAACGAAACGGATCAAGAACTTTACGAATAACGCAAAGTAAGTTAGGGAAACTAAGAAAAAAACAAAATAATCCAAAATAAGAAGTGACAAAGAAGAAAGAAATGAAAACAAGGGAAATACAGATGAAAAATGAAGATGAAGAATGCGGAGATACAGTTAAAGTGGGAAACCCGAGGAGAAACCAGACGCCTCACGCAGATGTTTCAGAACGTTAGACAGGCTGCTGGTCTGTATATGAGAGGCGTTTGATATAAGATTGAAATTTTTGCACATGTTGTGAATGGGGCACTGGTATAGAACATTAGATCTCGCCAATCTCAGACTGAACGCGGGTTGTTGTCTAGCTGCTAAACGCTGTACATGAAATGTTATACTTTCCAAAAGAAAGGGATAATCGATCACATCATGGAGAAACTTATAAAGGAATATCAGCGATTGTGAGTATCTGCGCGCAGACAGCGACAGTTTCCTGAATCTAGACAACAAAAGGTTACGATCAAACCCTCGGTCTGGGTAAATATCGTCCTCTCTGAACATAAGATATGTGAGAAATCGCCTCTGCACAGCCTCCAACCAATCAATGTGGCAATCATACCACGGACACCATACAAGTGACCCATAATCCACCCTTGGTCTGACGAAGGAGTAATAAAGCAGTTTGATAACAAAGATGTTGGGTAAAATTTCTGCAGGATAATCTTGAATATTTTGGAGAAGTTACATGGATATAGGACGATAATTCTCAATAACTATTAGATCGCCCTTCTTATGCATGGGACAGACTATTGCAACCTTCCAGGTTTCGGGAAACATGCCCAGTTCCAGGATCAGATTGAAGATATGATACTGGGGCTCGCACAAAACGATGGAACAGTCTCTAACAATGAAGTGGGATGCCGTCTGGGCCAGCGTGACCTTGTTTTAAAGTTATTTGCTTGCTACAACTATATCATCAGTGGTTATTGGCGGAACGTCGATGATATCGGAATACTGCATTAACGGATCAATATTTGCAGGCTGGTGGGAATCTTTGTACACACTTTGAAAATAGTTGGAAAAAGCCGAAACGACACATTGGGATCCGTGGTAAGAGTGATTAGTGTCTTTCATAGTGGCTGGAATGCGGGATTGAGCTATCTTGCTTTGAATAAAAGACCAGAAGTTTGATGGATCAGAAGTTATGCTTGTTTCGGCATGCCGGATATATTCCCTGTATCTTGTCGAAGCTCAATTTAATTAAGCTGCGCAAAGATTTGTATCTGGAGAGGTAAAATGTAGATTTATAAGTTTTAAAGTCACGATAGGCCTTTTCTTTTTTGAATACGTCGTCAATGAGTTCCTTGGTAAACCATGGAGGAAAGCGCCTACGCCACGGAAGTGCACAGGTAGCGAATATAATATTCAGAATCTCATAAAAACTCTGACATGAGTTACCGACATCTGTGCCATTGAGAACAGGCGACCAGTTATTAAGGTGTAGCTCATCATTGTTTACAGGAAAGTTGCCTATGTGAGGGAGGGCCGCTTGAAAATTGATCAGTAAGGATGGATGATACGGATCTTCATTAACAAGTGGTACGTCGTTTTCTTGCAGGAAAGTTTTAAAATTGGGAAAAACTAGATCCCAACAGCGGTTGCGTAGCTATATTGTTTGTGGCGGTGGCTAATGTTAGGTGTATTATTTTATTATATTGGCGAAGGTTAAGTATTTCACTGAATCCAGTCAAACGTCTGTGTTTAGCATTAGCAACGTGTACGTATTTGTTTATATTAATGTTTACATGTTTTGTTTAGAACATTAGTATAATTTTTAACTAAGAAATACCGTTACAAAAATAACAGGACAATAAACAATATAAATTTTATCCACTTTCGATTATTAAGCTGAATTTGTATTTTTTTTATGGTAGTGACACACAGACTAAAGGGAGATCCTATGGCGCTCGACGAGCGGTGTGTTTGCGAAGGTGTTGATTGACACGGTTCTTGAATCGTTGTAGGTTGTAATTAGGGGGAAACAGATGTCCTGGGAGTGAGTTCCACAGTGATGGAGTGCGCCAGACAAAGGTGGTCTTGTAAAGCGATGTTCTAGGTATTTCCAGTTGTACGCCGTACTGGTGCGCTTTTGCCGTCTGTCGTGACTGTCTGACAGGCGTTGCCAGGGGCGGCATGGGGCGGGCCAAATCCTGTGAATATCTGCCGTGAAAGTATCTGTAAAACAGGGACATCTTGGCCACAAGTCTGCGGTGTTCCAGACTATCCAGATTCCGGGTCAACTCCGAGTCGCCTACAAGACGTACAGATCTCTTCTGAATGGAATCCAGCATCCAGCAGCTTTAGGGTGTGCTTTGGTGCGGCACCCCAGATGTTTTAGCAATATTCTAAGCACGGTCTTATTTGCGTTTTGTAGAGCAAGAGCAACTGCTGCGGTGTATACAGTTTTTTGTTGCGAAATAGCACAACAAGCTTCTGGGAGGCTGATTTTGCGATGTTAGCAACGTGGCCATGCCAGGACATATTGCTGTTGACCGAGACACCCAGCAGTCCGATTGACGAGGATGAAAGAATGGTCGATCCTGATGCCATAATGATGTCAGGGCCCGCCGTATTGGCCCTCTTGGTAAACGTGGCTGCTTGGATCTTTGCTGCATTGAACTGGACCAAATTTATGTCGACCCAAATTTTAACTTTCTCCAGGTCTTGATTAATTGCTGTAATCTGCTCCTGTCTGTGGTGCCAAGTCTCAGTCGCTGGTAAAGGTTTTTCTGATCTAAATTGGGAGACAAGGGTACTGTCATCTGCAAAACTGTAAACAGGATTTTTCGTTTCGGTCAGCAGGTCGTTAATATAGATGAGGAACAGAGTTGGTGAAAGAATTGCGCCCAGATGCACGCCCGCGTAATTAAATTATTTAGGTATTATTAGGTAATATTTGGTATTTTTTGGTATTTTTTGGTATTATTTGGTATAATTTGGTATTATTTGGTATTATTTGGTATTTTTTGGTATTTTTAGGTATTATTTGGTATTATTTGGCAATTTTTACGATATTTGGTATTTTTTTTATATAATATTGGTATTTTCTGGTATTATTTGTCAAATATGGTATTTTAGTGTACGTACAAATTCTAGTCAGCGGTTAACCCCTCGAAAAAAAATCATTGGCCATTTGGAGTTTTTTCTGTAAAATTCGAATATGTAAAAAAAACGATTTTACTTTTAGTAAAGGCGCTGTGACAGAAAAAGTTTTTTTTAATGGAATAACCTATACTTGTTCACATTTTTAAAAAGCCCACATTTTTCTCGATTCGAATAATAAATAAATAGTTTGTTGGCCAGTTTAACAGTTTTTCAGAAAATGGCACGGTAATGGCGATCCAAACGTTTCAAGTGGCTTTAGGGCATATAAACGACAATAAAAAATGTTGATTGGTCCATGCAAATATATGATTTTAAACTACGCTGGGGATTAAATTGACATCATATAATAATTGATCCAACGCGTGAGTGACATATAAGCAACAAGAAAGAATATTGATTCAAGGTATTGGAACTTAGGCATTATATCGGTCAGTCACCGAATTTTCAATATGTAGGTCAACACTGGTGTGTAAAGCAGGAGAAACCGAGATTAAGACGTATTTATCTTCTTTCCTCCCGCACTAGTTTAATGATTTTAACCGTTGAACTTTACTTTTTCGTGTCTAGAAGCTGTAGTTTCTGAGCTCAATATTGGGCCATGCCCAATGTTTGTTGACTGTTTATCCATAAAGCTTCGAAGGTACATCTGTGCGGGTAGTTTGGGCAGACTAGTAGGTGTTCCATGTTTTGTATTGCTCGATAGTCACACTTGTCCTCCTTTCTGTCTAGCAGGCCCCATCTGATAAGGTTGGACTTGGTCGGTGTTACGCCAGTTCTTAAGCGGTTCAGCATTCGCCACGTCATCTAGTCGATTGATATCTTGCTTTGAGGAGTTTCTGTTAGTGTGTAACAAGCTGGCGGTTCATCTAGTGGGGTGCTAAAGGTGCGTCCAGACTTGTGACAAAACCCCGTGACGTGACAGCGTCGCGAACATATTCACAACGAGCCGAACTTCGATGCGTGTCATCGTCGCCTGCCATCCTCGCGTGTCCTCGTCGCGTATCATAGTCCCGTTCACAGCGTTCCGCTCATTTAAATAAAAAACAGTCGGTCATCATGGACGTTGCAGTAGCAGCGTAGATAGTTATAGATCATTTATTGCGTAATTCTATAAATGTTAACGTTGTCTCCTGTTCCCATTCCATCTTGATATTAAAAAACAAATACTAATTCGAAACAAAATAGCCGCTACACTGGTTAAAATTCAATTAAATATGCAAAACGTTCTGATGATACGCGGTCCCGTCCAGACTTGCCGAACCAAGCGGCGTAGCATCCCTTTGATGCGACGCTAAAAGACCGACAGCACATGGAACGGACTGATGACACGCGGTAAACGCAGCGATGTCACGCGATGCGGTTACGGGGTACCGTCCAGACTATACGCGACGAGGTTCGCGGCGGTGTCACGATACGCGGTCTTGTCACAGGTCTGGACGCACCTTAAGGAAGCGCTTTCTTGATTTTAGTCTGCCTGGGTACAGTTCGCAGCCAAAGAGGAGGTGACGATCATCGAAGATTTGTTTGGATCTTTCAGTACATTCATTGGATGTTCTGCGGGAGTCAGGGTGCGAGAAGCCTGAGGCTTTATAGAGTTTATCTAGTGCGGTTTGTTTCAGGCACCCGGTTATGAAACCTGTATGTCAAGGAGCGATCTAATGTGACTCCGAGGTATGTTGGTGTTTCAGTGTGCCCTAACTTGGTGTTATTCCAGGTGCTTTTGAGTTTTCTTTTGGCGTGTCGGGACTGGAAGTGGACAGCGCCGATCTGAGTTTTGAATGTGTTTGGTCTTAGCAAGTTTTCTGGGTAATAATTGGACATCATAGTCACGGCATCTTCCAATTTTTGTTCCACCACTTCAAAACTTGAACCTTGGGCTGTGACTCCTAGGTCGTCTGCCTATATAAAGTTTGTAGTAAAAGTTGGTGTTGGGTTGGTCGTTGGAGTACAAGTTGAAGTGTATAGGTGCCAGTACGCTACCCTGAGCCAGGCCATTCTTTTGGGCTCGCCAACGACTTTTTCTCCCCTCGACACTCAGGCAGAATTGTCTATTTTGGAGTAGTGATTCCACTATTTTAACGAGTTGGTAGTCCTTTAGTGTGACGTAGACTTTTTGCAGCAGGTTGCTGTGGTTGACGGTGTCATACGCGGAGCATAGATCATCGAGGGCTAAGCCTCTTATCTTTTCCCCTTCAAATCCGTTCTCGATGTGTTCCGTCAAACTCAGAATTTGGCTGATGCAGGACTTTCCAGGCCTAAAGCCAGTTTGCTGTGGTATAATTTTTTAGTTGACCATATCCTCTGCATAAGTGAAATGCCAGTGGTAAGATCTTTAGAGCACAAAAAATATTTCACTGATCTGCATCATAATGATGACGACTGAAATCACTTACAATATATTTTTTCTACAGCCGCGCGCAAAATAACTAATTACTAAATTCAAATGAAATCGCAAAATCGACGAATGCCGTGGATCCTTATTTTGCGCTCTAGCGCGAACATGGAAAAGAAAAATCTCACTTTTTCCGTCGAGTGTGCTATGAATGGTCATGGAAACCGAAGATAAATAAATGACAGTCGTGCGTTTCTTACAGTTTATTGCTGGCACTCCTATAAATATGCCCGAAACCGAATATAATATGTCAAAACTGACAGTCATTTGCAAATTTCAGAATAAGTATAGAGAAAAATGTGGATTTAATTTTAAAAAATGCGGCTGTAGAAAAAGTTCTGTGTGTTTTTCGAGCGCAAAGTAAGATTGCCGTTTTCGAAAGATTACTGCGCTCCGCTGCGCGTCGCGCAGTAACATTCTTTCTCAAGCGGCAATCCGTTATTTTGCGCTCTAAATACACAAATAACTATTATTAGAAGAATTAGGTCTTGTTTTTCGTATAGTGGTGTAGAATAGTAAATGTCACTATTTAGATTAGTTCTTATTGTTTAGAGTTGAGTATGAGTCTTTATTATTTTAGTTACTAGAATGTGTTTCTACTTTTTTGTCAGAATTATTAAAAATATAGTTGTCCTTACAAAGTAAATATAGACCTGGTAAAAGTAGTTTTTTAATTAAAAAAGTACAAGAAAAAAGCGTATTGTTTAATATGCAGTTTGGTAGTTGTAACTAAAAAAGTTTATAAAAGAAAATCAGTCAAAATGTTGTAACTACATTTTTTCAAAAATAAATGCGAGGAACTTTTAACATTGAAAATGTTTCTGTTTTCCTAGTATAGGGTCTCAAATCGTAAAAAAGTGCATGCTACATTTGCCACACTGACGTCATACGCGTGAGAGATGGTGTTAGTTTGTTTATTTAAACTTAAATTTGATTATAACGTATCGCAATCGGTTCAAATGACTAAAATAAATTGGAACTAACTGAAACTAACCGAAAGTTGATTGAACGACTAACCAAAACTAACCAAAACCACCAAAAGGGGCTAACACGTATCGGAACAGATTACAAAAATTAAAGTAAGTTAAAACTAACCAACACGAACCGAATTTTGGCGAATAACCAAAACTAACCAAAAACAATAAATTTGATTACAACGTGTCGGAACCGGATCCAGTGACTAAAATATATTAAGACTAAACTAACAACTGAAATTTACCGAAAGCTGATTAAACGACTAGTCAAATTTAACCAAAAACACGAAAAAGGGCTAAAACGTATCGGAACAGATTTAAAATATTAAAGTAAATTGAAACTAACCCAAATTAACCGAATTTTCGCGGCTAACTAAAATTAACCAAAACATTTAAATTGGTTATCATAACGTATCGGAACCGGTTTAAATGACTGAAATAAATTGGAACTAACTGAAAGTAACCGAAAGCTGATTGAATGAGTAACCAAAACTAACTAAAAGCGCCAAAACGGGCTAAACGTACCAGAACATATTAAAAATGTTAATGTAAGTAAATCTAGCCCAAATTAACCGAATTATGGCAACTAATCAAAATTAACAAAAAAAAAACATTAACATTGCTTATAACGGGCCGGAACCGGTGCAAAAGACTAAAATATATTAAAACTAATTGAACTCTACCGAAAGTTGATTGAACGACTGACCAAAACTAACCAAAACTAACCAAAAGTAACCAAAAGCACCAAAAAGGGCTAACACGTATCGGAACAGATTCAAATATTTAAGTATGTTCAAACTAACGCAAATTAACCGAATTTTAGCAACTAACTAAAATTAACCAAAAACATTTAAATTGGTTATAACGTATCGGAGCCGGTCCAAATGACTAACATAAATTGGATCTAACTGAAAGTAATCGAAAGTTGATTGAATGTCTAACTAAAACTAACCAAAAGCAACAAAACGGGCTAAAACGTATCGGGACAGGTTACAAAAATTAAAGTAACTTAAAACTAACCAAAACAAACCGAATTTTGGGGACAAACCAAAACTAACCAAAAACATTAAATTTCATTATAATGTGTCGGAAACGGTTCAAATGGCTAATTGGAATTAACTAATTAACCGAAATTTGATTTAATGGCTAAGCAAAAGTAACTAAAAGCACCAAAACGGGCTAAAACGTATCGAAACAGATTAAAAATTTTAAAACAAGTTTAAATTAACCCAAAGTAACCGAATTTTGGCGACTAACCGAAACTAACCAAAACATTAATACTGGTTATATCGTATCGGAACCGGTTCAAATAACTAAAATAAATTAAAATTAACTGAAATTAACTGACAGTTGATTGAACGACTAACCAAAGGCACCCAAAAGAGCTCAAATATATCAAAAATATAAAAATAAGTAGAAACTAACCCAAATTAACCGAATTTTGGCGACTAACTAAAATTAACCAAAAACATTTAAATTGGTTATAATGTATCTGAACCGATTCAAATGACTTAAATAAATTAAAACTAACTGATACTAACCGAAAGCTGGTCGAATGACTAACCAAAACTAATCAAAAGTTGCTAAAACGTATCGAAATAGATTACAAAAATTATGGTATGTTAAAACTAACCAAAACGAACCGAATTTTGGCGAATAACCAAAACATACCAAAAATATTAAATTTGATTATAACGTATCAGAGTCGGTTAAAATGGCTAAAATAAATTGGAACAAACCGAAACTAACCGAAAGTTGATTGAACAACTAATCAAAACTAACTAAAATTAACCAAAAGCACTAAAACGGGCTAAAACGAATCAGAACAGGTTAAAAATATTACAGTATCGTTATGGCTAATTATATATTAATAGATTTTCCAACCTACAAGTGGAGGGTAATTTTTTAGGTCCCCCTTGCACCTTTTTTTATTTATTTTTTTAATTATGATAATGTTTAATATTAATGTTAAAAATGCATTTCTTTAATTAAATATATTATAAAAAACACTTATAAAAAACACTTTGCTTTTAAAAACTATTTGAATTACAACACAAATCACATTTTTGCGTTTTTTTCATCATTTTCAATGTCCCCCCGGTTGCATCTTTGCGAAGGACTGTGAATTTTTTGTACTTTTTTAACAAAAGTTTTATAATAATAATTGTGCCTTAGATTTATGGGAAATGTATGGAAGTTTATATTATTTTCGTCAGGGGAATATGAACCCCACAAGCTGTTTCAATCTTTTTTTAAACATTTAATAAAACTAAACCCCAAAAATGATTGGCTAGAATTTAATTTCATTGCTTGAGAAATTCTAGGATCAACCATCTTTTGTTGAAATCCATTTGGCATCTAAATTATTCTAAATAGCACTGCTATTAATACAGTTATGATAGGAACAACCTGCAAGTCCGAATTAATTATAATTTTCTAGGCAATATGCGCAAACACGAAATTATATTCACAGATGGCAACTGAACATAAACACTGATGAGCGAATGACGTATAATGGCGTTTGCGGTTTACCTCCATTAACTAGATAACGCGAGATCATAAATCGAAACATATCTTACCTAATTAACGCTCGGCGCCACTTCTCGCCGGTCTCGACGACAACTAGTTGCAGTTTCATACTTCCTCGCTTGAAAAATGTCCGTTTAGTTTCACAGGAAACAGTCGACAGAGTTAGCAGGAAACAGGAACGATGTAGTTTCTGAATGATAACAAAGTCGTAATGTCAACTTTGTCGATAAGAATAGTTAGAGAAACATTGAATGCAATTGAAAAATATACTGAGCAATAACTGACACGCATTTTAGAGAGATGTTAATTTATAAAATGTTCTAGTTCAGGAATATTACAGTTAAAATTGTAATATATCGAACAAAATTCTGAAAGTCTTAAAAATTGGTAGAAATATTAAGGATAGCATAAATATGAGTAAACCAAAAAGTTCCCACCCCTAAAGTATGTGCTTCATCCCTTACAACATTTTTTCCACCCCAATTTTATTTTTTTTCGGAATATCTACGAAACAGTGCATGATAGGTAAAAGTACTTATATACAAAGTTGTTTCTTATAAAATTCTCTACAAAAAAGGTTCTATAATAATTTCCCCTAAAATGTCTCATTGTTTGGTAAATAAAGCGCAAACGAAATCAGAGCGGGATATTATAATTCGGGCTGATTATAATATGGCTGATTATCCAAAGCGCCCAAAGCGGTCCTACCCAAAAAAAGTTCAAATATAAATCGATAACCACTATTTCACACTCGATAGTGTAATAAGTTTTATTTTCTCCCACTACACCCTCTGTGACGACTCAAGGTCACTACGATGATGCATTACTTTTAGGGCGGGCGCCAAACATAATGACGGCTGTTGCCATGATACCTACAACTTTTTATTCGTATCATGGGCTGTTGCCATGATACAACTTTTTATTTGTATCATGGGCTTCTGCCAGACTTTATATTATATTATATATTAGATTGCATTTACTGTGTAACTGGAAGTAACCCTTATGTATACGCCTTATTTCTCACATTATTATTAATTTTACGAAAAAATGTATAGGAACATTTTTTGTAGAAAATTTTATGAGGAATATTTTTTATATAAGTTTTTTTTATCAAAAAGTGCACCGTTCTCGAGATAATCTAGAAAACTTGAAAAAGGGGGTAAAAACGACGTCCTAGGGGGTGAAGCACACTATTTAGGGGTAAGAACTTTTCAGTTTAGTATTTCTTATGTCATCCCCAACATTCCTACCAATTTTCAAAACTTTCAGAATTTTGTCCGATATAAATCGTAATATTACTGAATTATTGGCTGAAGTTAAAGCAGTTTTTTAAACAAATTGTGAATGCCAGTTTGCAAGCACGTAAAATTTGGCATTCCTTTCTTGCTGTCAGAAATGTTGAAATTCATACTGCTTAGAAGAAGAAGAGTAGTAGTGGTGATCTGTGGCCAAAACAGTAAATTTCTATTTTTCCTTCTCACTATACCATGTTCCCTAAGACTGCTTTCCTATTCGCAAAATCATCCTGAGTGCCTAACGTAGCCTAGGATTTTGATCGAGTTGAGCACCTGGTAATCTGCAATTTGTCTCATGCAACTCTCGCACTAGCAAATATATTATGACTGAAGCATTCACGAGGTTCGGCCAGAAGATGACCCGGCATTTCTACTACACCTCCATAATTTAGACTGATACGATCTTCACCTATATTTATGAAGGATGGCTGCTTTTCAAACCTGCCATGCCCCTTGCGTGTGCCATTCTTTTGGCATTCTTCCCTGGCTCTACCATCTAAAGCTTTGGCAAATTGTTACCTGGTAAAGTATAAAATATGCTCAAAACAAAAAGAAAGCTCAAATAAAATTAGCACACACACAAGAAACCTAATGGAACTAAGAAGAGGAATGGATAGGGCAACACAGGGTTCTAAGGCGATAAATAAAGTTATCAACAAGAATATCCGGAAAGATATGAGGGACCACAAAACAAAGCTGATAAGAAATACAATAGAAGATAACAGAAGCATGAAGGTTCTCAGATCCAAGCTATCAAACGGAAGGCCAAAAATGACCAAAATAAGAAACAAGGATGGTATCATAGTCAGTAATCGGAAAGAGATCGCAAACGCTGTTCAGGACTTCTATAAAAAGCTGTATAGTTCTATAGCCTACGATAATCACTATCAAAAATCAAAAATTCAAAACGTGGGATTGGAAGAAATTCCCAAAATAGATACAGGCGAACTAATGGCAGCACTAACCCAGATGAGAAACAGAAGAAAGCCAGGAGAGGATCAAGTTACCAGCGAAATGATGAAAATGGGTGGCGCAGCTGTTCTGGAAGGTGTACGTATCCTACTGAATAAATTCTGACGGAAGAAAGAATCCCAAAGAAATGGCAAAATGCGGAAGTTATTCTGCTATACAAGAAAGGAGACAGAAACAACATCGAAAATTACCGGCCTATCAGTTTGTTATCGCATTTATATAAGCTATTACAAAGATTGTTACAAACCGGTTGATTCACAAAATGGATTCATACCAACCATACGAACAAGCGGGATTTCGGCAGGGATTCGGTACTATAGACCACTTGCAGACACTTGGTACTCATATCGAATAAAGCACTGAGTATAACATAGAAATGCACATAGCCTTCGTAGACTATCAGAAGGCTTTTGACTCCGTCGAAACCTGGGCCATACTTCGAGAATCGATTCCAGGTACTCAAACTTGATCAAGCAAATCTATGAAAACGCGACCATCCAAGTAAAAACTGACGAAGATTCAAAGACAGATAATATCACAATCAAAAGAGGAGTGCGGCAAGGAGACACAATGTCGCCGAAACTATTCACATTAGCCTTGGAAGATGTCTTTAAAAAACTAAACTGGCATACAAATGGAATAAATATCGACGGAGTTCACCTCAATCACTTGCGATTCGCAGACGGTATTGTGGTCATCGGCAGCACTGCAGAAGAACTTAAGGTAATGCTTCAAGAACTCCACCAAGTGTCAGCGAAAATTGGTCCTGAAATGACTTATCAAAAACCAAAGTCATGAGCCCAGAAAATATCCAGGTAATAATTATTGATAACCAATCCATTGAAAAAATATCAGAATATATTTATCTTGGTCATAAAATTAAATTGGGAAAGGAAAACCAGATTTCCAAAATTTGAAAAAGAATAGGCCTTTCCTGGACGGCTTTTGGCAAATTGGGTTACATTCTTAAATCCAAGGATTTCCCTATAAACCTTAGAAGAAAAGTATTCGAGTCATGTGTACTGCCGGTGCTCACTTACGGCCTTGAAACAATGTACATAGCTCGCAAGACATCCAGCAGACTGCAAACCACACAGAGAGCAATGGAAAGGGCTATGGTCGGAATTAGTGTAAGGGACAGAGTCCGAAACGAGGTGATCAGAAGACGAACGGGCGTGACGGAGGTACTAATTCGAGTGGCGCAGCTTAAGTGGAGATGGGCTGGTCACATAGCAAGGCAGGACCCGGACAGGTGGACAATAAAAAACCCAAGTTAGCGTCCGAAAGAGACCAAACGAAGCGTTGGCAGACCCCAGAGAAGATGGCGAGATGACATCCAAAGGATCACAGGAAAGAACTGGATACAAACTGCAACAAACAGGAAGACGCGGGATTTTCGGCTCCCTGACACGCAAGTTCATCTGCGTCTTCATTATCTCTACAGATATAGGCTAACTAACCCAAATCAACTCAAACCAGCTTGATCTCTTTTATAATCGCAATCCGTTTCAGGTTTCAGATAGTCTAAACCTTCTGCACCCTCAACGTTGCTGACTAACCGAGATAATTTTGAATCCTTGCGCCGGTCAGGAGCACATTGATGCAGATAGAGAGATTCTTCAATATTGTTATTGCCGCTACTCTTGCGTGACCTATCACGGTGCCTTTACTCTAGCAATCTACGGTATGCTTCATGCGTATAGGTATGCCGCCAGAGACTCCCTCCTTTTATAGAAGTCGGAAGCAGCGGTAGTCAAAATGCAACTAGAGCAGGGTAAATTCCTTATATCACCATTGATCCCTAAAGCAGCTAATCTTTAACGTTTTGCTGGTGATATTCTTTTCAAGGTTTCTTCTGTTCCCGACCACCAGATCATGGCTCTAACCAGGCAGTGCAGAATTCCAATTTTTGACCCAAACTCCTGACAATCATCCGCCTCATTTGCCACAGATTTGCTATTAGCTAATCCCACTTTCCTCACCATATGTCTTAAAACAATAGTTCATTTCATCTACACCATCATTGTATAACGTTGCATTCTATAGTTCGCACAACATGTTGTAATCCTGCCTCTGGTTAGAACTAGTGCGTCATCTGCATATGCGTATGCTACAAACTCGTACACATTGTAATTTGTAAACTTGTAAGTAGCCCCTGTTACCTTTACTACTCAAAATGTGTGATAAGTTGGTAGTTTATTAATGCAGGTGAGACATATTCAACTAAAATGTTTACAAATATGTGATATATATTCCATTAGGACGGAAGTCGTTGCCAGCTGATTTATCTTTAATGAAATGCGATTCACAATTTTATATAGCATACCTATCATATATTGAAATTCATTGCATTTTGAGAAGTTGTAGAATCAAAATGGGTTGATTTAGGACAAAATCGACTGCACTTTCTTGTCTTAGTTTTAATAACTTTTAACACCTGCGCGAATATAATGCGTATAAACCACATTTATTTATGAAATCATTTTCTTACGAGGATATCAGTTTTTACAGTATCATCATTGTTATAATTTGTATTGAAAATAATATGACATGTTTATCGTAATATTCTTGATATTTAATCACAGTTGAACATGTCATACTGTTGGATTAACGGGTCATTTCTTGCTCAGATAATTTTTGCTTATTGTTTAGGTTTGTTTTAAAAGGCACAATTATTTTATACTTTCTTTGCAACTACCTGCACTACTACTATCAAACGATCATATAATATAGCATCGTCAGATACTTTAACTCTTTTGTGATACAGATAAGTATCATCTGCTTTATAAAATAAAAATATTCGTTCTTTACTATACTGCGGTGTTAAGGTAGAGGGCAGTAAATAACATTGCCCTCAAAAATAGGTATTCATATATTTCACATAAGCAATAAGTGCTTTAACATTTGTATGAGAGGTGGTGAACAGTCTCCATCAATAAATATATCCTAAAAACGACAATGGCAAAAAGCAGTAACTAACAATAGTACAGGCAATGTCACAGAAATAGGTAGTATCAACATTCTTTCAATAGTCACTGTCATTTGCCTTCACATCAACTTTTAAAAATAAATCATAATGGGGCCATAAAATGCTGTATTTACTTTCTCACTTAGTTACTACCTTTTGCCTACAGATAAATTGGAATTATGTAATCGCATGAAGCAGCATCCTACTCAGATACTGCTTTTTTTTCTAAACATCATACACCGGCTTTTTTGTTAGAATGCATAATATGCTGCGGTCCAAAGCGAAATCGCCGTAACTGCATAATGCGCAAAACTGAGACAATTGCGTTTAAAGTTTTTGGTGCTGTGTTTTTACTGTAGTTTTTTTGTAAATATCTTTTCTGACTTTTCATGTGTGGATCTAAGGTAACTAAGTTTAAATAAATTGATTTTTATTAAAAAATTAATGGAGATTTTCATTTGTTGCTAGGAAATTACTTACGGTCTAATCGCTGAGGAGCCTACATGACAAAGTGCTATCTTCTACCAAGCGACTAGGCCGTATGTGTATGATTCTTACCGTTACAATGTAATTGCTGTGCAACGTTTAAACTTTTTAATCACATTTACTAAGCCAAATTGCAGTATAGGTAACTATTTAAATATATTTTTGTTGCTCAAAACATGCTTATTTAAAGAGATGATTAAAAATAATAATAATAATAAATAAAATAGTTACATGAAATAAAGAAATAATAATTTGGGCCGTATGACGATCCTGCTTTATCTTTAGAGTTAAAAATAGGAGAGTTGTTCCAATATTGTTTTCTATTTTCTGGAATTATCGCATTTATAACACTTAAAATGGTGTGCTTTTTTTCTCTGGAAATTCATTGGGCGCTCATAGAGTACATAGCTAGTTGACTTAGGAGTGAGTTTAATCATGACCTTTTCCATTAAACAATCCAGCGTATGTTCTTGGTCCAAAAAGAAACTTTTATATTTAAGGTAAACTCGCCTGGTTCAGCAATAATTTGGACGATGTCTGATAGATATAGACGATTTGTTACGTTTAGTTTAATTTTGGAGCTAATGACCAATGGCTTCTACAAAATCATCAAAATCATATAATTTTTGCTTTCTTTTCACGGAAAGCTCCACCAGATTGCTGTCGGCCGACATAAAAGTGTGGCCGGGCTGAAAATAAAATCTGATTTCCAAAAAACTAAACAGTGCCCAGTTTTTGTCTTGGCAAACACAATTGTCTAGCCAAATTTAATTTGTTTTGCGTCTCTTTTATACTTAATGCTATCTTCGCTGTGAAGATGAAGATAAAATGACTCGCAAAGATCGCACTCTTCATGACCCAATTTAGCAAATGATATTTTTTACTTTTAACTTTTTTTCGGTAAGTTTCATATGAACCTTTAGTATCTGGAAATTTTTATTTTAAATCATTAAACAAGAGCGTAATGGTGATATCACTGTTTAGATAGCGAACATTTGGCGCATGTTCTTTACGATAGTGAGATACACACAGATACAGCCAAATTTTTGTCAAGATCATGCCTGGTATGACCTCTGCTCGGATTATCCTTATTACATCCTTGTTGAGCCAAAGCTAGTATACGCTTGGATCTACTCTATAATAAGGACATCTTATAAGGCTCTTATGCGGATTTTAATTTTCCATCGAATTCAATTGAATTAAAAGACTACACAAGCATAAAAAACAATGCGAGAATATGATGACGAATCCCCTCGCTTTGAAAGGAAGGCATACAATAAACACCCGTGCAAAGCGAAAAGGCGGTAAGCCAGGTTTTTAAGGAGAAAAGCCGTATCTGCGCACGTCGACGGCCCCGATACGGTATTTTCGCTTGACATTGATCAGTTACGGCATTTTCGCTTTGTAGACCATAGCAATTTTGCAGTTACGGTAAATTTCAATAATGAAAAACAAATAAAAAGAACTGAAATGCAGTGTTCTCCATTTCTAAGAATATAGTTTGGTCCATTAGAAGTCTAAATAAGACAATAACTCAATTTTCTATTTTTTTTTTTTGCAGTTACGGTATTTTCGTTTTGGACGGCAGTATCATGCGCCTGGCCTGCTGAGGTGTTTACAGTTTTTGTCGTGTCTAAACTTGCAGTCGCCATCACCCAACTAAATGTTATAGCCTGTTTTTCTTCTCCATTGGACTTAAAAGTTGCAATGATGTAAACAAAGCAGAAGTTCAGTTGTTCTTTAAATTAACCAAACCGAAGAACGCTTCCAAACCTCTTTCTTGCATCAAGAAAAACGCAGGGTCAAGCGCTATTGCCATCATGTAGTTCTGTGATGGAGAATAAAACACTTCGTTGTAACTTCATTGGCTTAATTTGGAACATTGCAGGCAATCCAGACCCATTGAAGACAATGACACCGGAAAAGAGTGGCTGGGAGATCACCCAAAAAGAATGCATACCCAAGTGCCACAACAAACCACATCTTCCTGAAACAATGAACCAATACCAAGAGGCTCTCCTGGAGCAGACTTCATCTGACAATTCAGATGAAGAAGAAGTGAGTCTCAGCTCTGATAAGTCCGAAAGAGAGTCAGATGAAAAGTGTTGAGGATGTTCAAGATTTTAAACAAATCGTACTTGCTGCTTAAAAAGAATAAGGAATAATTGTTGAATAAAGTCAGTTTTTAAAAATAAATCTTGTTTATAACATTTAAGACTTGTCATTTAATAAATAAAAATTAAAATTGTTATTGTTGTGCCTAATAATTAAATAAGAAACACACTAATCAAATCTTTACATCACTGGGAAGATATTTACTTTCACTGGTTACTACCCAAGAAAAGGTTAAGCACATTGCTTTTTCGAGTAGGTGCAATTACAAATATTTGTAATAAAACTGTTTTTGAATCATGTATATAAATTAATAATTTACACTGTGCCTTTAATGTGCACCAAATATGATAGTTATTAAGATATCAAACCCATATTTGTAAATGGAGGGATACGGCAGGGAGACTCGCTCAGCCCTTTACTGTTCAATGTAATAATGGATAAAATAATAGACGCAGTGAAGAAGCGAGAAGAATATAGAATGGGACCTAACAAAGTCAATATAGTATGTTATGCGGACGACGCGACGCACTACTGGTGGCGGACAATAAAAACGACCTACAAAGACAACTTCACACATTCAACATCACGGCGAAAGCCTATAACATGAAGATTTCTGCGGAAAAAACAAAATGTATGGTGATTAGTAGGGACCCTCGAAGGTGCAAATTGGAAGTGGACGGCAGAAGCATAGAGCAGGTTATGACATTTACTTACCTTGGAATTGATATCACTAGCGACAGGAACATAACCGCAGAGGCAAAAAGACAGGCAATGAGAGCAACAAAAGTGAGCGGATGTTTGAGAGAAACCATATGAACGAATAAACATAATAATATGTCCATAGAGAGCAAAATGAAAATATATAAAACAACTGTGAGACCGATTCAAACCTACGCGGCAGAAACTCGAGCCGACACAAAAAGAACAAACCAGATAATGAGTAACGTAGAAATGAAGACTCTACGAACAATAAAGGGTATAACACTCAAAGACAGACAAACAAATAAGAGCATACGGGAGCAATGTAACATCCAGAACATCAACAAATGGGTAAAAGCAAGGAAAAGAGACTGTGACAGTCATGTTAATAGAGTGGCACCTGACAGATTAGCTAACATCTGCAAAAATAATAAACCTTACAGCAGAAGACCAACAGGAAGACCAAAGAAAAGATGGAAGGACAACCTACTGACTACAACAACAACAGAAACAGAATGAGAGGCAGACAAACAGTAGCAATCCTAGTCAGCCGAAGAAGAAGGTATCAAGGGTATTATAAGGATAATAACGCTTGAGGTCGATGGTCTGTATCTTGAGGGCCTCTGGCCCGAGGGATATACATTAACCGAAAGCGTTATTATCCTTATAATACCCATGGTGCCTTCAACGTTTAATGTCCGACTAAATATTATTTATTCGAGGAAAATTTAGTTTAAAACAAATTAGGTAGTGGTATTTACCATAGTTGTAAGTTGATATTTGTCATCAAGACATCACATAAAATTAATTTTGCGATTCAGGCATAAAAATGTCCGAAGTAGAAGAAAATACACATCTTCCCCAAGATATTTTAGTGAAAGCTGCTAAAGCTATGGATGCGTTTGTGCCAGAAAAAAACTAGGCGGATTTACGAGAAAGAATATTTCCATTTTGAGGCCTGGCTGACGAAACGTTTTAATGTTTTATTTTCAAGATTTGTCAGTCATATTCTCCAAATTCCCTTTAGAAAGTGCTTAATGTTACGTAAAGAATTAATAGTTCATAAGAAGATAAGAAGCAATGAAAAGTTGATTTCTCTACAACAGTTCCTAAAGCAAATTGGGAAAAATTATCAGCTTAAAAAATCGAAGGTTTTGACTCTTGAACAAGTTATAACTTTCTTGAAAGAAGCGCCGACTGAAAAATATTTGGCAGATAAAGTTGCATTAGTGATAGGTGTGGTAGAAGAGACAAGCTTGTGAAAATGAAGTTTTTCTTCAAACGTCAGTAAATCCATCATTACTCGACTGTGTAGGCGGCAGTGAAGTTTCGCTTTTCCTCCGCCGGAGCTTTACTTTTCACTTTTCCGCCGGCGGAGGTAAAAGTGTTGTGATATCAACATAGATACAATACAAACAAACATCAAAATAAGCGTCAAGAACTCAAGAGTTATTAAACTAAAATTTGTATTTATCACTCAATTTGTGACTGCATTTCTAAAAATCACTAATTTAGGAACAAATTGGTTATTATTTAATCGAACTTACTCAATAACTGCTTATCAATACGGAATTAAAACGCAATCGAAAACGCAATTTTAAAAAAATAATTATTGTTGACAGTGTCCACTGACAGCTTTATATGACATTATTATAGCAACAAACTGAGCCTATTCACCGACACCGCACCGGTCTAAGCCGCCTTGCGAACCAACTTATCTTTAATAATAATTATTATTACTATTAAAAAGCGACGTTTTTGCATTAATTTGTCGACATTTGAAGAAAAAACAGCATATTTTATTTGGAGGAAAAGTTACTTTTCATGGCTTGCTCTCTATTACCAGCCTCACTCCGTTCGGCTGTTAAACACGAGCGCGCCATGAAAAGTATTACTTTTCCTCCATATAAAATAATATACTATTACCGATGTGCGTGATATGGGTCAGCATACAGGGTTAGTAAAAAGAACCGGAACACTTAAATATCTTCAAAGTCGTTAAAGCTACATCTACAAATTTCGGTACCTGGGGGTTTCCGGGCATGCAGAATTGACTCATGATATCGGCACTGTTGCCAAATTTCCCAGTTTTGCGCTACACTGAGTCATTTTGTTATCTTAAATGGAACGCCCCACTTATTTTTATTGCAATAAATTTAGCGTATCAAATTTAGTAAGGCCCCAAACTTTTAAAATTTTATCTCTTCTAATTGCTGGGATGTGACAACAATGCATTTTTACTAAAAGTAAAAAGTACCGGAACGCTTAAATATCTTCAAAATTCCTCAAACTGCATTCACAAAATTCGGTACCTGGGGGTTTCCGGGCATGCGGAATTGAACCATGATATCGGCACTGTTGCCAGATTTCCCAGTTTTGCGCTACACGGAGCCATTTTGTTATCTTAAATGGGACGCCGCATTTGTTTTTATTGCAATAAATTGGGCGTATCAAATTTAGTAAGGCCCCAAATTTTCAAAATTGTATCTCTTTTAATTACTGAGATGTGACAACAACGCATTTTTAGTAAAAAGTACGAGAACGCTTAAATATCTTCAAAATCGCTGAAGCTGCATTTACAAAATTCGGTACCGGAGGGTTTCCGGGCATGCGGAATTGAACCATGATATTGATACTGTTGCCAGATTTCCCAGTTTTGCGGTACACGTCGTCATTTTGTTATCTTAAATGGAACGCCCTTTTTGTTTTTATTGTAACAAATTGGGTGCGCCAAATTTAGTAGGATTCCAAATTTTATCTATTATGTGCTGAGATATGAAAACATCACATTTTTGACTACGTGTACCGCAAAACTGGGAAATCTGGCACGGTTTCAATATCATGGTTCAATTCAGCATTCCCGGAAACCCCGAGGTACCGAATTTTGTAAATGCAGCTTAAGCGATTTTGAAGATATTTAAGCGTTCCCGTACTTTTTACTAAAAATGCGTTGTTGTCACATCTCAGCAATTAAAAGAGGTACAATTTTGAAAATTTGGAGTTTTACTAAATTTGATACGCCCAATTTATTGCAATAAAAACAAATGGTACGTTCCATTTAAGATAACAAAATGACTCCGTGTAGCCCAAAACTGGGAAATCAAGCAACAGTGCCGATATCATGGTTCAATTCTGCATGCCCGGAAACTCCCAGGTACCGAATTTTGTAAATGCAGCTTGCGAGATTTTGTAGATATTTAAGCGTTCCGGTACTTTTTACTAATAATGTGTTGTTGTCACATCTCAGCAATTAGAAAAGATAAAATTTTGAAAATTTGGGATCTTACTAAATTTGATACGCCCAATTTATTGCAATAAAAATAAGTGAGGCGTTCCATTTAAGATAACAAAATGACTTCGTGTAGCACAAAACTGGGAAACCTGGCAACAGTGCCTATATCATGGTTCAATTCCGCACGCCTGGAAACCTTCAGGTACCGAATTTTGTGTATATAGCTTTAACGATTTTGAAGATATTTAAGCGTTCCGGTTCTTTTTACTAGCCCTGTATATTTATTGACATTCCACAAAGTAAAAATGGCCAAGCGAGGAGCTTTTTGGTTATCGAAGAAAGTGAAATGTGTGGATTAAAGTTAATTCGGGGCTATGGGACTTTGCGACCTAAAGGTGCACCGAATTAATAGTTTTTTTGTGCTACCGTGATAAGCGCTGTACTGTGCAGCCTATAGGTAAAAATACATTTGGAAGTATAGTTTGTTCAATACTGGTACAATGTTATGTCATAATGATGACACCAGCAAATCCCATAAGAATACGCTTGGTGTCATGATGACGTAACATTGAACCTGTATTGAACAAACTTTATACCCTCTAAGATTGCTACATATTTGGGTTTATCTGATGCTAAGGCGGAAACAGGTCATTGTTTAAGACGTAGGTACAGCGGCAACATTCTGATGCGGAGGTAGTTCCGAGAGCTTAAGTTTAGGAGGCTGGAAGAGTTCTTCGATAGCGCGTGGGTACGTAGGTAATAGTGTAAGCTCCAAATTGGTTAATGCTTCCTTTGTAGTTTGGGGGCGTGGTTCTGTTGCCTTTTTTTGGAACAGGTTGCACTCGAGCGACTTTCCAAGAAGATGGGTAAATCTCTTTTCCGTAAGACAGAGAAAACAGTCTGGTAAAACGCGTGTTAGTTCATTGGCGCAGTTCTTTAACATGATGGCACGTATTCCGTCCGGTCCTGATGCGTTTTGGGTATCTAGTTCTTTAAGGATTTTACGAATATCATGGTCATGAAACTTCACTTCTGCCATGGTAGTGTTGATGTTCAATATGGTGGGGAGAGCCTTGCCTTGGGGGACGTCTAAGATAGAGTGCGATGAAAACATTTTGGCGAGCATGTTTGCTTTTTTCCTTGGCTGTAGTGACCATCTGTCAAAGGTGGGAAAGACGTTTTTGTAAAGTTATTACTTATTGCCTTTCCCACCGGCTCGAAATTCCTGGAATCACTGGGGCATTGCAAAGGTTTTTCCTGATCCTTTGATTGTGTTTGTCCTTAGTTTCGTCGATTACACGTTTGCTTTTGTTTCTCGCTTCGACAAAATAATTGCGATTTTCAGCGGTCTGATTTTGCTGCCAGTACTTGTAGGCTTGGAACTTTATGGAATCTGGGATGTATGCTTCCATTCCTGAGGAGATTACTTGCGTAATCTCTTCGCAGCAGACTGACGGGTCGTCAGTGCCAAAGCAGACGTCGAGCCAAGGAAAATCTAGGAAGAACTCCCTTAGATCGTCCTAGTTTTCAGAATTGTAATGTCAGATTTAGTGAGGCAATGGTGGATCCTTTAAAAGAAGTGGTAATTCACAAACCGTTGTAATAAGTTGGCAAATGCTCCAGCTTTTCTACCTTCGTTATCGATCTTGTTGTGATATTTGAGCCAGTTGGTGTTGTGGGCATTGAAATCTCCCAGAACGATTATTTCGGAATTGAGGTGATCGACCTGTCTTGAGTAAAAAGTGGTAGCTAGTGTTGTAAAAAAGCTTTGGTATGCTCTATCGCTCGGAGGGCGATAGAGACAGCACATAAACTTGGTATATGTGCTGTGAATCACAGTGCACACGGAGGAAACCTTTACGACTTTAACGATTTAGTGAAAACTGTAGAAAATTTCAATGGAAAGAAAAATAAAGTAAGTTGTTTAAAAAATGAGGACATTTTAGATTGGAAATCGGGAGACTCAAGCCAAATATAAAAAACTGGACATACCTTTTCGTTGCGATATATCTATGGTACAGCTTAAACGAGGAAGACAATTATTCTTTTATGAAAACAATATAAATAAAATAATTTTTGTATGGTTTTTAATATATCTAATGTTTATTTTGTGTTTGTTGCATATATCTCGTGGCTTTACTTTTATTATTTTACATAAAGCTTAAGTAATTGACGTTTACTGCTTAAAATATAGTAATTTGCTGTATTAATGTTAATGTTAAGGTAAGAAACAGTAACTAATGAATGTCAGAAAAAAAAACAAACTAATAGTAAGTCTTGTTTATACAACTTTAAATTCAACATGAAATGAAAAATAAATTGTGGAGTAACAAAAAAAACATGCATGTCCACCAAGCAGTAATTCTTTAGACTTATCTTCTAATAGGAAAATCCAATCGATTCTAGTTCAAATATATCTACTTAAATGGGTACGTCGGCATTTCACTTCAGGTGGATAAACTAAACATATTTCCAATGTCTATGTAAACATGAGTGACGTTCAAAATGCCAGCGGAAAAACTTTTTAGGTTAATGCGTTTGACATTTATCCTACGTACGTCATTACATGAAAGCCCCCAATTTCCCTAAGATTTATCGAACTCTGGTGAATGTTCTAAATTGACAAACGTTGACGCTATCGGAATTCATAAAAGCTTTATGGCCTTATAGTCGTAATGATCTTATTTCCCTTGATAATTTTATTTCGATGGCTATTTTAAATACGTCACTATTGACGGAGTGTACTTATGAAATACATAAAACCGTTGATTCAACGATAAAACCAAACAGAAAAAGCTTCTGCCAGGAGCACGTGCAACATGCTTTTACTAATAGAACAGACATAGTTTTATTGCATGCTGTTAATTAATATTTAGATTACCCTTTCCAATTTAGTTATTCTGCTTACTAATATTCATTAAGTCATTATCATGTTTCAATACATCTTAATTATTTGCAATTATTACTACTTTGATAATTCTTTCTCTTATATTATTTTATAACTATATAGATATTATAACTATTAAATGATGAATTGAAAAATTAGTTCTAACATTAAATGTTAGTATAAAAGAAACATTTAATTTGATGTGGTTTTTCTGGTTCAGAGAAAAATGATTGTAGTCTTGTAGATGCAATTTACAATTTCGATACCCCTGCTTAGAATCTCAGAACTTGTACCTTGGTGATAGTTATAGGAGACATTTTTATTTTATGTGCCTAATTTAATTTAAAGGTTCAGTATTTTAATTCTTATAAACACTATTTTAAATAATTATAATCCCAATTTTTATTACCTCAATCGTGTATTTGCATAGTACTTTGTACCAAAAATGGTTGTTGTTGTCAAAAATATGACTGATATGCGCATTATTTTTTTTATTAACATAATGTAATTAATTCCCGTTCCCTCCAACTTTTCTCTCAACATCACTTTCTTGTACATAATGCAAAAATGTACTGAGGGGACAAAAGTCACTACTTTCCTGTCAATTATTTTAAAAGAAAATTGAAAGGTTATTTTGCTCGAGTTTTCAAATACATTAAAGGCAACTATCTTGAAATTGGCGGTTTGATACGTTCTAAACTTAAGCGAATATACCTTCAAAGAAGATGCCACCAGTCAGAGCCCATCTGCCAAACAAATTTAAATTTTTCTGTAATTCCATATCATTCTGAATTTAGTGTGTTTGTTTACAGGGGCCATAGGAATTTAATGTATGGACTGTAAACTTAATTATTTACCTATTATATGTAACATAACAATTTTAGAAAAAAAAGGAATAACCAGCATCACACTAAAGTACACACCATTTCGCTCAAACCTTGTTTTGGACCTAAATCAAAAGGGGGGACAAGGATTTTGATGTAAAAAAAATCATGAACAATTTCAGTATTTATTATAAGCGACAATACAAAGACACGAATTTGACAAATAGAGCGAGTTATCCATCGGCAAAATAAAATAAAATTAACAAATTAGGTGTAGGAAAAATTATCTACTAACTGAATTATATGAAATAAAGCTATTGAAATAAGTTAGTTTTTGAAGTAAAAATTTCTTTAGGCATATTCAGCACACTTTGCCTGGATGGTGAATGAAACCGAGACATCATGCATGGCAG
Organism: Pissodes strobi; assembly: GCA_016904865.1. Classification (NCBI taxonomy): domain Eukaryota; kingdom Metazoa; phylum Arthropoda; class Insecta; order Coleoptera; family Curculionidae; genus Pissodes; species Pissodes strobi. The sequence goes on along the minus strand of MU185493.1, from coordinate 47,489 downwards.
GTGACGCTAGACTATTACTCATTCGGGTAAAGTTGGCGTCAACTTCATTTTTATCGGAAACGGTTGCGAGTGGAAATTTGACATTTTGTACGTCTTTAGGAAATATTGGAGATCACCGATGGTCAATTGTTTTTGGCGATACGATTTTTCGTTTGCGATTTATTAGGTCATATATGCGCGATTTCTTAACATTTTGCTTTAATAGTCGATGACTGTCGAAAAAATATTTTTTTTTGGACACTTAACTTTTGGCGGTCTCCCAAACACTATCGAAAATTTTTTTGGGCGTGTATATGTTTGAAGAAAAAGTCACTTTGGGTCGTTCTAGCGCCGAAAAAGTCGCGAGGATGGAAAAAACTGAGACGACCGATCAATAGGGAATTTCTAGAAGAAAAACGCTTAGAGTGCTTCTCTGATTCGAAAATGAACTTTTCACGAAAAATGTAAAAACATCAATTCCTAGCTCAAAAAATGAAGGTTTTTATTTTTTTCCCACGAAAAGCATTTTTTTTAGAAAAGCCAATTATTCGACGAAAATCTACGTTAAAAACTGTGTTAGAAATGATGATGCCTTTTATACAGGGGAGTTAGTTGAATTGAAACTGTTCGCCATTCAAGTATTGACACGACGCGCCACCACATAATATTTTATTACTGGAAAACCGAATAATCTGGAGCACACAAAAAAACTTGTATTTCATAATATTAATCTCGCCTTGTTGAAGTTTCCACTTCTGTCGTGTGGCCTCAAGCGCCTTTTTTAAAAAATTACATATTTGTACAAAAAAATTAATAGGCTTTCCAAACTTTAGGATTTTTTTTTTGAAACAGATCCTTTAATCAAGAAATATACAATTAAATATATTTACATTTTCATTTATGATGGGGTTACTATTTCCTTACCAAAGGTTTCCTCTAATCAATGCTTGAGAGCATTGGTAGCGAGAAAAGTACATCTTAAGTAAATCCAACTAGATATAATAACCAATACAGTAGCAATCTGGTACAATTTAGATGTATATAGGTAGGCATCAACATACATGTACATAATATACACCCACACACACATATACACATATTTTGTTATTATTATTATTATTTTACTACTAGGGTTACAGTCTGATTTCGAAGCGCAATTTTAATTTTTTTTACAATTTGTTTTATAGACGCTTCATTTTTTATATTTTCTGGCAAAATATTATATTATTATTGTTTCAATGCTTCTCGAATAGGATTATGAAGTGCAATATTGGTTCTAATGGACGGCAAATAAAAGTTATTTAAATTTCTTGTATTAATTGAATGAACTTCCAATGTAAGTGTTATTGTTGTGTTTGATTTTTGTTTTTTCTTATAATTTTGTAAATAAACTTTACCTGTTATTTTGCAAAGTTTCTACATTATTGAAGTAGGTGACACCACAAGTACCCCAGACAGGTATAAGTTACCTTAGCACAGATAAAAAATACGCATTATAGACTTTATGCTTAGCATTAATGGTCAGATAGGAATTACATCTGCATAGAGCACCAACCATTGGGGTTAATTTATTCTTTATATTATGTTTGATGTGTTGGCCCCAATTCAATTTGTCGTCCAAGATAATACCCAAATATTTTATAGAGTAAACTTTTTCAAGGTTTTTACCATTTATTTGAATACCAATGTCACTAATTTTTTTGTTTTTTTTTTTGTTTGAAGACCATAAGTTTAGTTTTATCTGTGTTTAGTTTGACATTATTTTTCAGTAGCCAATTATAATAAGTTTTTAGGTCTCAGATTTTTTTCACCTGTACACCAATACTGTATCGTCTGCAAAAGTGTAATACTGAGCTATTATATACATACACCGGCATAATTAGGGGAACGGGCAAAATTTACACTAAGTTTAACTTCAATTTTCTTTTGAACCCTTCACTCGATTTTGACTTTTTTTTCGTTAAATTGTAGCCTGGTTCTTTAAGAATACGTTACAGATAATGCTGATTTTAAACAATTGGTCCTATTGTCATATACAGGGCTAAAAAGAAAGTAATGTTTTTTTGTCAATTTTTGAGACACTCTGTAGGGTGAACGAATGAAAATCGATATCATTCGATAATGCCAAATTAAAGATTGATCCTTTCTGAACATTTTCTTTTTTTATTCACTCTGATACCTCGAATATTAAGGATGCTACAGGGTTTTGTTAAAAATAGTACTTTTTATGGGTCGATGAATTTCCCTTAATCTTTGTAGAGTGAACGAATGATATTTGATATCATTCGATAATGCCAAATTAAAGATTGATCCTTTCTGACCGTTTTCTTTTTTTATTCGCTCTGATACCTCGAATATTATGGATGCGACAGGGTTTTGTTAAAAATAGTGAATTGGCCTACTTTTTAAGGGTCAATGAATTTTCGTTAATCTTTGGTATGTTATAGAGACCATTAAATCTAATTTTTTTATGACAGTTATAAAGTTTCATTCCTGATAGTGTTACCGTTATCTATACTGAGATAAATAAACACGCTCAAACTTATGCACTAAAGCACAAATTGGACCAGTCCTAAGCCTGGATCAAGTGTGAAGGAAGGCCTTCGAAAATAACATTTCACAAAATGGAAAACATAGAAGGGACTTTTATTTATCCCTGTATAAGCAACGGTAACACTGTCAGGAATGAAACTTAATGCCATAAAGAATTTAGATTTAATGGTCTCTATAACATATTAAAGATTAACGAAAATTCATTGACCCTTAAAAAGTAGGCCAATGCACTATTTTTAACAAAACCCTGTAGCATCCTTAATATTCGAGGTATCAGAGTGAATAAAAAAAGAAAATGTTCAGAAAGGATCAATCTTTAATTTGGCATTATCGAATGATATTGAATTTCATTCGTTCACTCTACAGAGTGTCCCAAAAAAACATTACTTTCTTTTTAGCCCTGTATATGACATTAGGACCAATTTTTTAAAATCAGCAATTCCTCTAACGAATTCTGAAAGAACCAGGCTACAATCTACCAAAAAAAAAGTCAAACTTAGTGTAAGTTTTGCCCGTTCCCCTAATTTTGCCGGTGTGTGTAGATAAGTTTTTAATAACCTCAGTGAATTTCCCGTTATACCCATTCTCTCCAATTTAGATAGTAAAATTTCGTGATTTACTACGTCCAATGCCTTTTTTAGATCTACAAATATAGCTATGACTATTTGGCCTTGATCAAGATTTTTGGACAATGTGTCAACAAGATCCACAGTGGCACTGAGGGTACTGCTATTCTTTAAGAACCCATATTTTTAAGGATCTGGACCAATATGTTTTTGAATAAAATGTGTCAAACGTTTTTTAATGATAGTTTCAACTGTTTTGGAGAAAATGTTTATCAGGGAAATAGGTCTATAGTTTGACATTAAAGATTTGGATCCTGCTTTAAAAACTGGACAAACCTTAACAATTTTTAGCTCTTCTGGATAATTACCACTGCTAAAATATTATTGATTAATTTAACCAGAATTTTTGTTAATGAGTTTATTAAATTTAAAATGTCAAATACAGTGCCCAGGGGCACTGTTTCGTTTAAGGTTATTTATTACTTCATTAATTTCTTTTTCATTAGAATGGTTTAAAAATAAGTTTGCATTGCAAGCAATTTCGTCAAATGTTTAGTCCAAAGTATTTATATTTTTGTTTAATTTATTATTTCTCGAATGATATTTACCCCCACGTTTGAAAAATATTTATTAAGATTATCAGCTATATCCTTTGTATTATTTATAATTTGACCATCAATATTTAATTCTTCTATCTTATCCCTTTTGCTATTAGGTTTTATAAATGCGGTAATAACGTTCCATTGCTCTCTTGGGTTGTTTTCTGCTTTTTCCCATTTTTTTTAAATATATGTTTTTTAAAGATTTTATTTTATTGTTTACCTTGTTTTTTTGCTTCTTAAACTCATTTTTAAGGGCTTCATTAAATTGATATTTTCTTGAGAGTTTATATGTTTTGGTTTTTGTTTTAATCATTTCCATTAGTTGTGGTGTAACCCATTAATTGTTTTCATTGCATTTTATATTTACAGATTTTCTTTGTCTTTATTATAACATTGGTAAGATCTTGAAAAGTGTTAATAACTGTTTTTATTTTAAAGATTGTTAAAATTATGTATATATTTTTCTAAGTTTAAAATTTCTTTGGTTAATCTGATTTTTTGTTTATGGCTTTTTAGATATGTTTTAATTTCAATGTCTAGTTTGTCATGGTTAGATAAGCAATTTTTATGTACGTTTATACTGCATTTTGTTTTTAACGCTGTGCTAGAAATAACATGATGAATCAAAGTACATGTATTGTTGGTTACCCTAGTGGCATGTTCTCTTCCTATTTGATTAATTATACTGAAATTGTTTAGAGAAAGTAATTCTTATAATCCAAACTTTTTTGTCTTCCGGTAGCTCAAAAATAACTTTTTCTCACATTGACAGCAAATATTAATTTTGCAGACACATATCAATCAGCAAAGTATTAAGTACTAGTTTTCCTGCCTTGGCAGCAAAGTAAGTACTTTCCTGCCTAGACAGCAAAATGATTAGTGTCCATGGGAATAAAATGTTTGACATAAGTTGTCAAACTATAATTATTATGGACATATACATTTCCATAGCACCCAACCGTTCCAACAATTGCGATTTGTATCAAATATTGTTTTAATTTATCACTACAGGAAAAATAAAAAGATTGTGGGAATTTTAATAATTTGCAAATATACAATATACATATATCATTATAAACAATCGGAGAAAAAAAATATATGTTCAACTCGGCAGCAAAGTAGATTGAATGCCTTAGTTCCTAGCCTCGCTACGCTCGGCGATGAACTATCAGCCGCGGCAGTCAATCTACTACTTTGCTGCCTAGTAAAACATATAACTATTATTGGTAATGTTTTTCCATTCACAGGGTTTCCCATCCTGAACGTACTTTTGATTTTGTTGGGTACATTCAACACAGTAGCAATTTTGTGCACAATTTTTTCGACCTTTTCTTTCTCTCTTATTGGGACTCCTTGGATTATAATGTTGTTGTTTATTTCTTGTTGTTCCTTATCATTCCATTGTTTTTCCATATCCTGTATTTTTTTAGATAGCTGCTTGTTTATCTGAATCTGATTCTCGAACCGTTCGAGCAATCCACTGTACATGTGTTCCATATTTTCAAGCTTTTTCATTATATCAGCAATTGTATAGTTTTTATCATTTTTAGTTTTTTGGTCTGCTGTTGATCTTTCTTCCTCGATGATACCCGTAGATGATGATGTTGCATTTGGAGATTTTTTGTTGCACTTGTTCGGGCAAAACCAATTTTCTGCTTTCTCCATTTTTTTATATTGGGATTTTGACATTTTCAGACAACTTCGATGGCTCCAGTTGTCACACTTATCATAACAAAGAGCATCCTCCTCCTCGGTGACTATTTTTTTTGCATAATACACAATTTTCCGACATTTTTAACGATTTATTTATATTTTATGCAATTTATATTTTATGCAATTGTACCAAGTACAAATCGCTGCGCAACCGTTTTGTTTTGTTGTTGCAATCTCATTTGCTCATATAAGTAAAATGCACAACTCTATACTCAATCCTAACCAACTTTTAACATTAATAGAATATATAAAAACAATATACGGTCCAAACCGGATACCTGAATTTAAAGAACTAATAAACTTTTATAACTATTTATCTGTCCAAGTTATTATTAAAAATAACTCAATTTTATATTCAATACACAGCAATTGTTTTTCCCACCCACTATATCCTTTACAAACTCTACCCAATACATGTTGCAAACAAAACCATTCACCTATCTAATCCTTACGTCCTACTCGCAAAAAGAGCTTACTGGACCACGGAAGAAGAATGTCCGCAACTAGAAAACCTTTTTATCTGCAAGCAAACCGTCTTCTTGGAGCTGTTAACAACGTCAAACAATATGTGCCCGTTAATCAATGTTAACTACCAAAAAAATACTATTCAACGCCTAAATGGTAACGAAATTTTGTTGATTCCTGTGAACGAGGGAATTGCCAGAGACAAATGTCAGCGAGGACTCTACAAAATCTCTGAGCCGAGTATTGTTACTCTATCTATGTGCCCTGTTGAGATAGATAACAAAACATACGAACGTGAATGAAAAACACAACTTCAATATGTGTTAGAACTGCCAACGTTTTCGAATGTCCAAAGTAGCAACAATATTTCCAAGTTAACTCTAGAAGAAATAAACTTGTATGAATTGAAGACAGCCCAGAAAATATTGTCAACAAACCAGTTGCACCATCTGGAAACTTCCGAAAAGTCGATGAACTTTTGGATCACTCCAATTTCATCCCTTGCCACCCTTGTATGTGGAATCCTGCTGTATACTGGATGGAAGAAATGGAACAAGCCCGTTTCATCCGAAAGAAATCACCCCTGCAAGAACGCCCTTACAGACGACCCTTCAGAAGAGAGAGAATTGAAAAAATGATCAGTCACTGCAGCCCTTATTTTTCGAACTTGAGAAGGGAGGAGTTATGTGATGCAACCAGGCCGATAACGTGATGACCCAACATTCCTGCCGATCAATTATTATTATTTTTATTAATTCTATACACAATACTTATAAGTTAGTAGAATCGGCGTTTTATATTATTAGGTCACATAATTACATTTTACATTTTCACTTATCATTTAATTCTCGTAAGATAAAGATCGCAGTTAATTGATAGTCAAAAGCTTTTGTATATAATTATTTTGAATAAAATAACTTTTTTGAAAAGTTGATCTTCAATAATAATTACATCACTTGTGTGTGCGGGCGTCTACGTGCGTGGGTAGTTGGGTTATTCCCAAACAGAATAGTATATTATTTTATATGGAGGAAAAGTGATACTTTTCATGGCGCGCTCGTGTTTAACAGCCGAACGGAGTGAGGCTGGTAATAGAGAGCAAGCCATGAAAAGTAACTTTTCCTCCAAATAAAATATGCTGTTTTTTCTTCAAATGTCGACAAATTAATGCAAAAACATCTCTTTTTAATAGTAATAATATCTAATTATTATTAAAGATAAATGGGTTCGCAAGGCGGCTTAGACCACGGTCGTAGGTGGCCTTGCTTAGACCGGTGTCGATGAATTTAACATAAAGCTGTCAGTGGACACTGTCAACAATAATTGTTTTTTTTAAGATGGCGTCTCCGATTGCGTTTTAATTCCGTATTGATAAGCAGTTATTGAGTAAGTTCGATTAAATAATAACCAATTTGTTCCTAAATTAGTGATTTTTAGACATGCAGTCACAAATTGAGTGATAAATACAAAATGTAGTTTTATAAATCTTGAGTTGTTGACGCTTATTTTGTTGTCTGTTTGTATTGTATCTATGTTGCTATGACAACACTTTTACCTCCGCCGGCGGAAAAGTGAAAAGTAAAGCTCCGGCGGAGGAAAAACGAAACTTCACGGCCGCCTACACAGTCGAGTAATGACGGATCTACTGACGTTTGAAGAAAAAAGATTTTTCCATTTCTTGATTAGCCTTATCTGAGCAAGGGCTGCATTAACACATTCACTTCTCATCACTGGGATCTTGCAAGCTTTAAGAGATAAGAACTAAATTTAACTCGTAACAAGGTTGAGGATTTAGTAGTGTATTAACACGCCTTTTAAAACGTCAAAAAAAATTTCTCATTAAAAAAAATAAAATGTTCAAATTTTGTGTATTCATCACTTTATCTAAAGGAATCATCTAAAATTAATTTTACAATATCATTGTCATTTCCTCTCCTCTGTAAGGCGGTATTTTTAGATTTCAAATACGACGTTTCGCCATGGATTCATCAAGTTATATTTTTAAATACGGATCTGTGTTCTCTATTTTTTTGAATATGAATTAACAAATATTCTTACAAGGGAAAAAGAGTTAGAAAATGTCTACCGCATTATCTTTTATGGGAAATTCCTAAACCAGTTACTGGTTCGATAAGTGTAATACTTTATTGGTTTTTTGAGATCGAAAGCTTCTAAAAAATGAAATAAAAACATTGAGTTGACGACGGGCTCATCATGGCGAAACGTCGAACTTGAAATTTAAGGAGAGAAAGAAATGGCAATGACAATGTAAAATTTATAATAAATAATAAACAAGTTTTATAGATCTTAGCTTTTCAAAAATCTCAAAAACGAGAGGAAATTTATTAACGTTCTAAAACATATTAATATGCTACTAAATTGGCAACTATGCTTCAATATAACTGACCTCGTATCCCCTACGAGATAATGGTAAGTGAATTTGTTACACTCTTTATGCACTTAGATACGGCTAATCGAAGAATGAAGGAAACGTTTCCATTTTGAACCAAAAGAAAACTAGACTGACCATAGATACCAGCAAAGAATATTCTATTTAGAGTAGAATATTCTTTGATACTAGTTAAAAAATTACTATACTTTGAGAAATTTTACATTTGCTGTTTGATTTACCCCTGTACAATGAAAACATCTGTGAATAAAGAGGCTCAGTAGTATTCGTACCGGAATAAGCTTTTCAAATCTGAGAAGCTCGTCAAAATCCCTCAATCCGGTTTCAAGCAATACAGCGTTTCAAAACACTGTAGCCAAGATTTTAGCATATTTTGTGTTTGGTAGCATAGGTTCAGTCATTATTCAAAAATCTGGCTAAAACATTTGGAGGAATAATTGATATTAGCTTCCTATTGCGCCATATTGTAACGCCGCGACCATACAAATTATTGCCACAATGGCACGCACATAGACAAACTTTTTGTATTTTTGCCTAGTTTTATTTGTCATCTGGTATAATGTGAAAATACCATCGTCATTAGAAAATCACTTCTAATGCTCAAAAATATTAATTTTTAACGAAGTCACAACATTGTAAAAATTGGGGTAAAAACTGATTTTTATGATATTTTTTGTATCTTTAAAAATCACTTCTTTATCAAAATGGTTACAGTGGCTTAAGAAATTACATATTTAATACAAAAGTATGTAGAAGAATTTACAGAAAGATGGCTGTCATGGATATCTAGGCCATGAACATCTAATAAGAAAATGCATGTTTTCTTCGAGACTGAAGTTTCACACATACACGGTGGCCGTCCAAACGGCACCGTTTAAACGGCTCAAGGACGCATGAAATAATGAGTGCTTTCACATGCACCCGAGCCGTGTATGCGGCAACATAATGGAACAGCACCGTTCAAACGGCGCCGCCGTGTATGTGTGAAACGGGCCTAAGGATTGTCAGCGAAAAACTTTTCATAGACTTGTTGATGAGTATGAAAATGCCTGAATGTTTAATTCACAATATTATACATAGGTACATTGGCTGCTCTAAATGTGCATCGCTCTAAGAAAATGGCATCCCATTGGCATTGGCCCGCTTATACGGTAGGTAGTGGTCCGTATATTCGGAATAAAATATTGAAACTCGACCAAACTCCTAAACTAATATATTGAATAAGACATTTGTAATCGATGTTCATTACGCCACTAATTTAATATCCTGGAAGGCGAAGGAGGTGGACATCACCTCTAAAATTTCAAAGGCGAAGAGGAGTCTAATGATACTCCGTTTGTTAGCTCAATAAATTATCTCTTCGACGATGCTTTTACGTTTTGTTTCAGAACTTACATTTTTATTAAGCAAAAAAAAACTAAGGGGCTTTAGACGGATATATCTTGCTGGCTACACAATTATTATTCCTTTTCTTCTTATAGGGGTAAAATTTCTTTAAATTTAATACCTTTCTCACTTTTGTACCACTATACAAATCAAAATCATATTAATTCCTTCTTAAAGAGTGCAAACGATTTTTAAAATTATTTTAGATATAACGCTAAATTTAATAACTAGTTCAACATATGAATCTAAATGTCGGCTAGCAATGTTTAAATTTTGTATAAGTAATTATGTATTTGTTGTTTCAATGACGTTTGGTTTTCATGAATAACAAAGGCAATAGATAAATACTAAAACACTATTTTTGCGAGTATTTAACCCATATAATTTATTCCAAATGTATTCAAAGTTCTAGAGGTTGATTTTTACCACTGGCGGGAGGTGGGAGGTTGAACTGTCGCTATTACGTAATGTATGTAATTGTCTCCCTCGCGTCACGCCGCGTCAGTATCCCCATCGAGAATCCAAAATGCAAATATTAAAAAAATATATTATAAAAGCACATTGTAAACAAATTTAATAACTTTTCGGAATTTTGAAGGTATTCTCTCTGTCTATAGGTAATTAAAATTTGTTATGATAAATAATTTTGTCAAAAAACTAAACACCTACGTCGCAATAATTTATACACCTAACTTCATTTATATTTTTAAAGGTCATACATCTTTCGAGAATCTACAGGATAAAGGAAACAGCCCCAACTAACTCAGGCTTTTACACTAAGCAAGTGATGAGTCATATGTCATTTGTATTAGACAGACAGCAGACAGCAGAGGTTCCAAACTAACCATCTACATCACTATAACGTTGTCTTAGAGATTCGACGACAAGTCTTCGATATTAAATTATTTGGAACACAACAAAATAATCTAAATTATATGAGTAAATCATTTGAAATGCTGGAATTTGCGTTTTGTGAATATACATTTATAAATTTTATGTGTTTGTCAATTAGCATTGAGAGTTGAACATTGACATAATTATCCACAAACTGGACCGAAAATATATTTTATTAAATATAGAGATTGTGAATGAGATTTTTTTTTAAATTATAATTTTAAATACTGAATATAAAATAATTGTGCCTATATATTTGAAATATATATAAAAATATTTTTAAGCATGTTACCTTTTGCTTTTTACAAAACTTGCTCACAAAAGTTCACTTAAATAACAGATAACTGCTCACAGTAAGACGTTAAGGTAAAAATTAGATCATATTATAATCGGCGCTACTCTCTTGTTAAGTTTTAATGGAAAATGGAATTTCCACGTTCTAAGAAGAGATTTTCCGGTAAGAGCGCATGATCACGTTCATTGAAAAACTCGGCTCCGCATTTTGCCCTCGGTTATGGCCGTCTGGATATAGTGTCGTAGGTTGGAATTACCAGGGTCGTTTAATTTTTATTACGTAGTAAAGGGTACTACGTGGGTGTTATTCTTTTAGGGTTGCTAATATAGGAATAAATAGACTAGCAGAGCTATCGAATTAGGATTATTAAAATAAAATATTAGAATCTATTGTTCTTAATAATTTAATAAATTGTATATTGTATTATATTATGGGCGTAAAATATGTTGCGTTGCGACATAGAGTAAAAACTGGTTTGTCGTCTGCAGATAATACGCTAATTTTGGCTAATGAGAACATTTTGGTCATACGTCAACAGAAAAAATGTTCAATACAACAGTAACAGTTGTACAGAACCATAAGGTCCACACTTTAAAATTGTTTTCGAATATACAGGGTGCTCCAAGACGTCGCGTCGTGGCGAATCAAACTTATGTTTTCTTAAATACGATACCCTGTATATTTTTTCATTTTTGAATTCTATGATTCTATGATGAATCCAAATATTTTTGACATAACATGACATATCTCTAAAGTCAACTGTTTTCGAGATATTCACGCTCAAAAATTGACAATTTTCAACTTTTCGAAGGCTGTGCAATCTAAACGGTTCGCCTTAGAACAAAATGGCTTACGCATTCCAATCTTACTTTTTCATAAGTTATCGTTTGACACTAGATTTAACCAGAGGGTAAATTTACCCGAAATTGCTTAACCTTTGGTTAAATAAAAAATTAGCGTCAAACGATAGCTTATAATAACCAAGATAAGAAAGAGCAAACCATTTGCTCTATATTTAGCCGTTTAGATTTTATAGGCTGTCAAATTTGGTAAATTGTCGATTTTCAACTGTCAAATTCCAACAGTTGGAGATAGGCATATGACATTATATATGAAATATGTCTAGATGTTTTCGCACAATCCAAATATGCATTAATATACAGGGTGTTCCATTAAAAACAGATTTTTCTTGCTGCCATGCTTTTTTGGGACACTCTATATACTTACAATTAAAGTCACAAGATGCGGAATCAAAAATACCATTTGACGTTTCTAAGCGTTTTTTGCAAAAGAGCATAGGTCAATTTTTATCGAACTTTTCCGTTATTTTACGGGCACACTA
>MU185493.1:0-25284 GCA_016904865.1 Pissodes strobi | reverse complement strand
ATATATATAAGGAGTTTTTAAAATTAGTTAGACGGGGGGCATTGAATTTTGTCACCACCACCAGCTTTTTACATTATCGCTAAATAAAAAATATACCAAGTTTCGTTATCCCTAAGTAATTGTACCAAGTTTCTTATATAAAAGGTGTTTTTTAAAATACTTGGACGCAACTCAAGGTGGACAGTATTCACACCTCTTTGAAATATATATTAATCAGAAAATATTGCATTTTTTTATTTAAGATATAAGAAAATGATTTGAACTGGTACCGTCGAAGGCGTTTGACATATATTGTCAAGATTTATACCATTTCCCCTTAACAAAATCCATGTTTTTAAAATTGATTCATTATATTAGCAGTTACTGGCCTGCCATTGAAGTAGTAGGCCCGCGACACTTATGGCTGAGAATCTATGGATAACATCACTCTAACGAACCTTATTGTAAAAAGTCATTATGAAGATATGTCGCGTGTTACTAATAATGTGCATTGCATTGATTTTTCGTGTGTAACGCCTTCTTTTGCATTACAATCGTATTATGATACATGTCATGAAGTCATGACTGTCATGTAATAAAAAATGGTTTGGGGAAGTTCCACTTTTTTAATCAACATGATGTGTTTAGCCAATATCAATATAGCTTCACGTACGGCTTCCACGATTATAGCAGAGGCAACTAAAAATTGTTATCTTGCTCGATATCTCCAACAAAGCAAATCTAACGCGTTCGTATTGCAAAATATTTTACCCAATTGCCATAAAAGCAGATGAGATTTATTTTTTTATGGTAGTGCACACACACTAAATGTAGCTGGGAGATACTATGGCGCTCGACGAGCGGTGTGTGTGCGAAGATGTTGATTGACACGGTTCTTGAATAGTTGTAGGTTGTAATTAGGGGGAAACAGATGTCCTGGGAGTGAGTTCCACAGTGATGCAGTGCGCCAGACAAAGGAGTTATTGTAAAGCGATGTTCTAGGTATTTCCAGTTGTACGACGAACTGCTGCGCTCTTACCGTCTGTCGTGACTGTCTGACAGGCGTAGCCAGGGACGGGATGAGGCGAGCCAAATCCTGGGAACAACTGCCGTGAAAGTATCTGTAAAACAAGGACATCTCGGCCACATGTCTGCGGTGTTCCAGACTATCCAGATTCCGGGTCAACTCCGAGTCGCCGACGAGACGCACAGCTCTCTTCTGAATGAAATCCAGCAGCTTTAGGGTGTGCTTTGGTGCGGCACCCCAGATGTGTGAGCAATATTCTAAGCACGGCCTTATTTGCGCTTTGTAGAGCAAGAGCAACTGCTGCTGTGCATACAGTTTTTTGTTGCGAAATAGCGCACCAAGCTTCTGGGAGGCTGATTTTGCGATGTTAGCAACGTGGTCATGCCAGGACATATTGCTGTTGATCGAGACACCCAGCAGTCCGATTGACGGTCGATGCCGCCATATACCTAATGATGTCAGGGCCCGCCGCGCCGCGCCGCCACCGTATTGGCCCTCTTGGTTAACGTGGCTGCTTGGGTCTTTGCTGCATTGAACTGTACCAAATTTATGTTGAATGTATCGAGCAAGGGTCTATATTTTAGTTGTGTTTGCTATAAGCTTGATGAAGCTATTCGAATAGTGAAACGGGACATTCAAATTAAATTAAGAGGAAAAAAAATATATTTTCCTACATGCGTAACCAACTTTCACCAAGTAAAAAGTTTTTACTCTTCACTTGATATAAAATAAAATAGTTTCATGTTTTTGCGGAAATCGGCATGAGAGGCATGTGCATCTTTATAAAATATGTTTTTATGCCATCATATATTATTAGTCAGTACTAAAACTTAAAATAACGGCATATATGCTATAATACTGAAATTCATAATATGGGATATGTTACCTAATTTCATTTTGCCATTTGGATCCGGACAAAAATTAAATTTAAATTAGCATTCACCAATTCGTCAAGAGCTATATTTCAATATTCGCTGCCTGGGACCAAAGAAAATAATAGCTATTGCGTAGCTATTAACTTCTTTCCTGTGACAAAGGCAGCCAAACTTGAATGCAGTCGCATGCCGCGGCAGAGACAGTAAAATGCATTTACTACATTTATTTCATGCTTAAGGGGGCATTTCACAGAAACTAGGCTTAAAACTTAAAATCCTCTATAGTATTCACAATATTCACATTAGAGACAAGTTGTTTTTTTATGCTCAGGGGCGGATACAGGGAGGGGGCGCAGGGGGCGCCCCCCCCCCCCCCCGGGAACTATTAAAAAATATAAAATTTCTAGAGATTAATAAAACAATAAAATTGTATAGACAAAATTTACAATAAAATTTTATAGAAAGATTTTCCAATAAAATTTTACAGAAAAATTTTCCAAACAGACAACATTGTTTGGAGCTGATCGATTCACATTCACCAACGAGTATTGTATTGACACTCGCGTCTGCAGCTAAGCATGAATCCCTCATTTGCGCAATCGCCAATTTTTATCGACATCAGTTATGCGAGTTATGAATGAATACGAATAATATGATTGATGAATGTTGTTTTTTTCTTAAGACACACAAACCAAGCCCGGAGCCATGCCAAAACCACAATCCTTTTTTAAACTAACTTTAAAAAAATAAGGATAACTTAAAAAAAAGAAGTACGGTGACCGACGGGTATTGAACCTGGGCCACCCGTATCACAGCCACATTCATACCCATTAGACCACAGGAGCTCTGCGGACAATCTTAAAATTGTAAATTTTTTTCAAGGTTTGGCAAAAATATCCTTTGTTTAAAAAAAAACACTTAAAACATAGTTTTTGTCATACGCTCCCAAAAATAGCTATTTTACGGACTCATTTAAGTCCGTAAAATGCTTCTTTTTCGGCCTAGTCCCTAAAAGTCGTCATGGCAACCTTTACGGACTATTCCAAAATTCCTGAATATGTCTAAATGTCAAATTTCGAATGACATGACAAAATTGTAAAATAGGTACGATATCAATTTCTAAGCTAACTTGGTCGGACATTAGGACTTCAAAAATTATGGTAAATTTGCAAATTTAAGCGTTCTGAAGAAGTGTAAAAAGCGTATAACAAAATTTTGGGAGCGTATGACAAAAAATAGTGTTTGTCCCACGTACCTAAAGGAAGTTTTTCAGGACTCATCTGCTATTCCAGCAATGATTCGTCCTATAAAACTCCATTTTAGGTACTTGTAACGAAAATAACTATTATCAAGCCCTAGTCAGACCCGATGGGTTAAAAGACATGATTCCATTCTTGAGTTTCAAAATGATTTGCCCTAAATTGTGGCTTCTTTAAAAGAAATTTGCGATTGGAATGACGACAACTCTGCAACCAAAGCTAATATTTTTTAAAAGCAGTTTGTGATTGTGAGTTTATCATAACACTATATACATTTGCAGATATCTTTGCAGTTACGCTACCATTTAGCAAATATTTACAATCTAAAAATATTGACATACAGTCAGCTACAACCAAATTAATTTAATTGAAACTTTAAATTCAAAAAGAGCAAATGCAGACGCCTATTTTGAAACTTTTATATTGAAAGAAGCATCTAAGCTTATGGATGTTCTTGATGTAGAATTAAATATGCCTCATGTGACATCAAGGCAAACCCATAGGGATAACTTTTTAGATTCAAATGACAACACCAAATCATTATTGGAGAAGAGTAGTATTTTTCCTCTTTTGGATTTCGTAATAGCAGATTAAAAAGAGAGGTTTTCTGAAAAAGTGTTAAATTATTTTGTTTTAAGTGTATTACTTCCAAAAACCTTGCTTCCATTACTGATATGATGTATCTGTCTAAAAAGTTGTCAAAAATAATCGACATGTTTGGCTCCTTTATTGGCAAGGTTTCTATAACACAATTAACAGGTGAGGTACAGTTATTTAAATTAATTAATAATACTTCTGATTGTGAGATTGAAGCTCTAAAATTGCAGTGAAGAAGAATTTCCTATTATCTACAAATGTTGAAAAATTTTAGGCAGTCTACCAGTATCTGTTGCAACTGCACAGCGAAGTTTCTCTACTTTAAGATTGTTAAAAACGTACCATCGTTCTACAATTAGAATTGATTTTATTATTTGACTCATTTAACATCATTAGGGATTTAACTTTAAAACAGTCAAAAAATAAAATCAGTTTTAAAATACATCCTTTACGAAGAAATTTGTTTTATTTTTTTGATTTGTTTATTATGAAAAATTCGTTAATTTTTTGTTTTATTTTTATTTTAAATATATATTTTTATTGTTTTCCTTTTTTTGGTATGTACTCTAACGCATAAATAAAGTCAAAATATATGTTTAAAAAATCCTTGTTAATAGTTCTTATCCTGCGCCCCCCCCTGAAGAAAATGCTGAATCCGCCCCTGTTTATGCTGCAATACAATAAAAATAAATTTGTTGCATATTTTTGGTCGTCGAGTTCAGGAAAACACCAGGAGTATTTTTTTCTACGATTGTATGATTAAAGCATTATTTTCTTAGCTGAAAGTTAATAGGTAAGTAACTGTTACCATGATTAAAGCATGATTTTCTTAGTCGAAAGATAATAGGCAAGTAATGGTTAATACATTGAATCTGCTCATGAGATAACTCAAGTTATTCGAGCTTGCATGGAAGCTTTCATCCGCTCTTCTATGAAACGTAACTTAAACAGTAAACCATAGTTTGGGAAAAACTGCTCAAGAGCAGTTAATGCTAAAAATCCCGCCTACCCCAAATGGCGCGGAGATCCGATAGCCGAAAATCGAAATATATTCATCACGCTTAGAAACCAGTGTCAGCGGACCATTGACGAGAGTAAGGAGGGATATAACCAGTAGATCAAGAACAAGCTTCTCAAGTGTGTCCTAACGGATCAAGATACTTTTGGTCAGTTGACAAAGCTGTCAATCACAGTTTCTCAAAGACGTCAATCCCACCACTGACCAAAGATGATGGCTCAATAGCGGAAACGGCCAAAGAAAAGCTAACATTTTTGCCGAAATATTTGCATCAAATTCTACCTTAGATCATAAAGGAAAGACTCCTCCAACTATCTCGAGAGTGAATTCCTCAATCCCAGGTCTGGTATTTCGCCAACGCGAAGTGAAACGAATAATCAGAAGTCTAGACACTAACAAGGCCACAGGATCAGATGGCGTTCCAGCAATAGTGCTTAGGAAATGCGCTGCTGAACTAACAGCTCCACTATGCAGGCATCTCTGCCTATCATACAGAACTGCATGCTTTTCTTTTAGCTGGAAAAGCGCTCAAGTGTAACTGCTCCCGAAGACAGGTAAAAACGATTCCAAGTAACTACCGTCTAAGTGCCTTAGTTCCCATAATTTCCAAAGTTATGGAGAAACTGATCAACGAATAGCTCTTAAAATATCTCGAATCGGCAGGCATCATAAGCGATCACAAGTATGGCTTCCGCAAGCACAGATGAACGGGATATCTCCTGACTTATGTGACGTGCATCAAAGCCATCGAGAGCAGTGTTTCTCAACATTTATCCTTACAGGGACATTATGGGATAATTTTAATAAAAATTATTTCATAGACATTGGCAATAACCCTATTGTGCAGACTCTATGTAATACATTTTCTTTTCACAACTTACATCAACTTAATGACATTAAAACTATAATAATATTATACTGGATCTTTTTATATCAAATGTACACCTTTGTCAGGTTTATATAGCAAAGGAAGTTTTGTTGCCTCTGGATCGCTATCATCGGGCTCTTTATAGTGCTATCCAGGTTGACGCTGGCTGGCAGGAATTTTCAATCAATATTATGTTGGACAGACACTATGACATCTTGGCATTTGGATTAGACCAATTTGTTCCTCTCTCTAGACTTAAGACTCCAAAATTTCCTCGATGGTACAGTAATGAAGTGAAACATTCGATTATTGAAAAAAAGAAAGCACATATAACGTATAGAAGATCTAAAAGCGGGCCTAACTATTTGATCTTTTCAAACCTTCGTAACCATTGCACAGTCATTAGTAAAAACTGTTGAGACAGATTTATTCAAAGCACGGAAAATTCCATACCCAATAACATTAAATGCTACGCGTAACGATAACAACTTGCCACAGAATATGTTTTTTGATTCTGCAGAAAGCAGTTCAAGTGAGGAGGTTGCTTCTTTGTTTTCCAAACATTTTAGGTAGGTATACAGGCCAGATGTCATGGAGGATGTCCCAATAATTACTTGTCATAGAATAAGTAACATAAATAGTTACGCCTTTGACTTGCGGACGGTGTTTACCATACTTGACTCCTTGGACATCGTTGGGGGTCGGTGACCGGATGATAACCCACCACTTCTCTTGCATGTTTGCTGTTGTTCACTGCCAAGCCACTATTAATACTTTTCTCTACACCTATTAGTTCGGGCGTATTTCCTGCCCGTTCGAAAAACAGTTTCATAACACTAATTCATAAAAATGGTAATAAGTCCAAGTCATCCAATTATAGGCCAGTAAGCATACTGAGCACGATCCCTAAGCTATTTGAAAATATTATTGCCGATCAAATCAAAAGTGCTATTACTGTCATATTAATCGATCAGCAACATGGCTTTTGCAAGGGTAGGTCCACTGCAACAAACTTAATGTGTTTCACTCAGTTTGCCTCGGGTGCCTTGGAGGATCATTCACAGATGGATGCAGTCTACACAGATTTTTCCAAGGCTTTTGATACGGAGGACATAAAAATTTTACGTGCGTAACTGGAGGCTTTTGGTTTCAGTGGGCACATGCTGAGGTGGTTGTGGTGCTACCTGTCTGGACGTACTCAGCTTGCGCGGTTAAAGGGCGCGGTCTCAGATGAGTTTGTAGTTAGTTCGGGGGTGCCACAGAGAAGCCATCTAGGCGTTTCTATTCAATATCTTTATTAATGATTTGGATTTGTACTTAAAATATCCCCCCCATATTATTTGCAGATGATTGTAAAATATTCAAAATAATTAATTCTATCGCGGATTGTCATTCGGACTTGGATGGCCTCGCTAGGTGGTGTAAGGGTAATTGCTTAGATCTCATCAAACCATGTCCTTTGTTATAGGTCATGCTCATAATAAGATAAGTTTTCCATATACTATGCACAGGGAGGTTCTTGGTTCGATCAACAATGTTAAAGATTTGGGTGTAATTTTTGATCCAAAGCGTGATTTTCGACTCCATTTTGAGCATATTATTATGAATTTACATTGTCTTTGGTACAACCTACAGCGCTTCAAGTCCACCGTCCACTATCTTCTCCGTACGCGCACTGCTGGTTGAGTGGCATAGGATTTTTCTTTTGTGCGTGTGTGTGTGTGCCGAACATAAAAAACAGCTATAATATATTTATATTTTGTTTTAACCATGCTAAATATTAGTATTTAATAAGATAATGGTGTTTAAAAATTTAGCTTTTTTGAAATATCGGTATTTTTACTTTTAGTTTACATTATTTATAAACAGATTTTACATTAGATAAAATCTTAAAATTTAATTTTTAAGAAAAAGTTATTTAACCGGAATAGATTCCGTAACACAGTTGTGCTTATACAAGTTGGAGAAATAAAAATAAGTCTCAATTTTCTTTTCAATCAAATGAAGATGTATTTCATAAATGCAAAATGACTCATTATTATTTTCATATGCCAGAGGGGTTGTTTTATATACCCATTAATTTAAATACTTAAGCAGATTTGTTATGATGTATTTTTAATCGCTCAATCGATTTTATAGTTTTCAACTCGATGACAATATTACTCAAAACAGTAATGAAAAAAAATGTCTGAAAACATAAATAAACACACTAAGGAATTATTCTGACCATTCGTATGAATTTGATGTTCGGGGTGCGTAGTCTAGGTACTTTAGATGTTGTTCGTTGTACTTAATTAGTAAAATAGACGGAAAGTTTAGTTTGCTTCAAAGCATATTGGTTGTTCATTCTCGTGTCAAATTACAGGTACCATTATCGTTATACGGTTTTCTCAAATTATTTAAAAATATATAAATATGTTATTGATTATGAAGATATAATACAGGGATCCTTATTTTTCTAGAAAAGAAAATATTATATCTTTATAGTGTTACCTAAAATCGGCATCGATGACAGCCTAATATTCCGTTAATTTTTTTTGAAAACTAGGTACTCGTTCTACTTCGATTTAGCACTAGAGTTTACTATACGATCATATCGATAACTAAACGAAGGCAAAAATAAATCACAAACGAGGTAGATAAATGCGAAAAATTAAATATAGATCCGAAGAAAACCTATGTCAACGTTAGATATACATTGTCCCCATGCCCATAAAATCAAATAATGTTGTTAGATTTAGATTGAACCTAGTTTGTGATTCAGCATTAATATTTAGCCTAGGTCATCAATTCAGCGGAAATTATGAAGCAATCAGCAAGGTTTTGGAAAATTCAAAAAAGTATTTCACAAATGCAACCCACGATCTTTAGATACACCTCAACTTATATATCTGGCGCGCGTAAGCTTCAGTTAAGGCAAAGCCCTTTCACTTACCGTCACCTTAAAATCAAACTTCAACACGAAACACATTTCTGGAGAAAAGACCAACATGCTAGTCTTAGCCCTCAATAAAGTAACTTACTTATACTTTGAAAAAGTTTTATCCACAATACCGAAACAGAATTTTTGCACTCGACGCGCGTTTCGCTGACCATGTTAGCATCATCATCAGCAGAGATTTTTAATAATCATAAAATTTGGTTTCAGTATTGTGGATAAAACTGTGTTGCAGTGCATTTTGCCGAAGGTTCCAAACCCCAACTTAGAACTTCAGATAATGCTAAATTGAGGATAAGTCAAACAGGGTATTTCAAAAATACGAAAATTTAAGTTAAGAAAAACAGGAATATCAAAAAACTTTCCATAGAAAAACATTTCTATTAGGGCATAAATAAAAGTTAAATAACAAAATGGTATTTGATTTTTATTTTTATCCTAACAGAAGCGTTTCTTCTTCTCTAGAAGGTTTCTGATATAACAAAATTTTTGATTTTCTTAACCAAGATTTTCTGTATCTTTTTAGCATGGTCACAAAATTAGTTTTTTTAAAGCATCCACTTTCATTAAGATAAACATTCTGGAGCCACCACATCTCTGCCGATCATTGTATAATTAATTGGTAAGAACAGCGCCGTTCTTGGAGCTTCTGCCGCCCCGTGCAAAAAAAGAAACTGCCCCCCCCCCCCCTGCTTTAAATGAAATTATTTTAAAATTAAAAAAGAGAAAAAGAGACTTAAGATTATTATTAAATTAGAATTTATTTTGTACATAATACATACTGCATAATGTAGGTACAAAAAGTCGCATTAAAAATTAAATGTTTAGCCTAATTTATTTTCGAGTTATAAAAGATTAAAATGCATCAGAATACGGTTAGACGGCATGTATTAAAATTAAAACTAAACTAAAACTCTTCGAGATTTCTTGGCTGCAAAATCATCTATTATATTTGATAGGTCTATATTTTGGCACATATCTTGTTCAATTGAAGTAGTGGCACAGTCTCGGAGTCGGCTCACGGCTGTGATAGTGGCAAGGTTTGTCAACCTTTCTTGGAACATAGTAGACCTTAAGAAATTTTTTAATAAGTTTTAATTTACTAAAACTTCTTTCCCCAGAGGCCACTGTCAGAGGGAATGTAACAAATATTCTCAATGCTACAGCTAAATTAGGAA
Source organism: Pissodes strobi (assembly GCA_016904865.1). Classification (NCBI taxonomy): domain Eukaryota; kingdom Metazoa; phylum Arthropoda; class Insecta; order Coleoptera; family Curculionidae; genus Pissodes; species Pissodes strobi. Next base: position 15,545 of record MU185493.1, on the reverse strand, counting down.
AACAGGAGGTAAGAGCACTGTCGATAATATAACTTAATATAAAGTAGGGTTTAGATTCTTTAAGCTTAAGTGATGTATCAATGTCTTTGAAAGATAAAATTTCGTTATACTAAAATAGAAATTTACTCTAAAATTTTGTTTTTGATCAACAGCGGACTCATCATTTGACTCGTACGAGAAATGACGTGGGCCTTTTCGTTGACGAACAAGATGGAATTCGGGCAATATGTTAACTTCTACAGCTAGTGATTCAGCTTCTTCTACTACCTTCAGGAAATGAGCTTCATATATTTTCGTGTTGTTTGTGGGGGGTAAAGCTTTTAGCCATTTTTGTTTTTAAATTTACATCCTTTGGAAAATCAAAAACACGAACAAAAACTAAGAAACTGTGCTGCTGTAACAATACCCACTCAATGTTGTTGGCTGCCCACAAACGGCAAGAGCAACAGGTCTTTAAGTTCGAAATATATAGGTTTTTACATATTTAAAAATACGCCTAACAAGATAAACTGTATACCAATACATCGAATCATTAGGTGGAAGTTTCACACACTTAAAAGCACATAACTAATTCTTATTTCAGAAAAATGCAAGAAAATAACAATAATTATCGATTACGGCATTACGATTCACACTTCGAGAATTTCTACACAGTGCGCAGTGGTGATGGCGCCCACCCATTATCCGGCGTCGCCGATAATCGAGCGGCAGATTATCGAGAGTCTACTGGACTATTTTAGCAAAGTGCACAATCAAGATAGTAGTATTAGATAATTAAATAAATAAATTACGAAATGCCTCATTATAAAAGGAGGCAAGAACAACTTATAGAAATATGCTTTTACAATATTGGAGAAATTGTAATGTAAGAGATATATTCTTTATATACGGATATACTAATATTCGCTACTATCGTAGTTGTCCGGCAACGTTGCACCCAATTACGCCTCGACCGCGATTACCCTTCCACCCGAAAGCCCCTTCCTACGTCTTCGCTCCAAATAGCAAAGGCCTACGTGTAAGACGTCACGAGCTAAAATTTTGTGAGCACTTAGACCTTTTGTACCAACAACACGGCTTAATTGCAAAAAAACCATTAAGTATTTGAGGGCGTATTGACAAATATTTGTAGATCTTAAACACTTTTTAAATTTATTTCTTAGGTACGAAAACCTTTTTGTATAAATCTTTTTGTACTTATGTCAAAATACTTAATATAAATCTTTATACTTACCGATCGTTTGGAGCCCCCTTTCTGATCCTTAAATCTTCAATATACTTATAGTCGTTATGTGGGATTGTACATACAATGAAACGCTCGGAGGCGTCAGTAGTCCATGGTAGTCCACATCGTTCCCTGTCCAAATGGATTCTATGATCCCGGAAAGGGCTTGTGTATTGTTGCAGGCTGCAAGAACTGGCTCCTGATTCGTCGTCACCTTCGTATCCACTAAAACATAATATGCTCCAAATAATAGGAATTGTATAACATGAGATTTTATGTGCCATACTATGCGACTACTTTTTAAAGCGAAGCAAGCTCTAAAGATAGTATTTTTTTTTGTTTTATTCTATACATTTTCATTCTATAAGGCTACGACCACGGAATAGTATAAACACTATAAATTGTCTTTGAACTTTCCCCGATAGCGTTTGAATATGAACTTACGGTATTGGTGGTAAAAAATATGTTTAATAAATGTTGATCTGTTGCAACAGCTATATGCTATACCACCGGTATAGCATGTTTAAAATTTACTGTGATGTCTGCCTACATTGATTACTAGCTTTCTGACTCCTATACATGTCGGACTCAGTTTTCTTTGTATAATGTGTCGGACTTATAAGTATAGATGTGTGGGAGCAAAGTAAGTATTGTTATCGCAGCAATAATTTAAAAAATATATGTGCCTCACCTTTATATGCACACGACTGAAGTGAAACTTCTGAAGGAGATATTAGGAGTTGAGTTTTTATTTTTTAAAGCTTTTTTTCTCAACTTTTGCCTCCGGTTTCGACACTTAAATTTTTTCCTTTTTTTTTCAAGTCTTTTTCGCCAAAATCCGCAATTCTCTAACTCTTTTTTATTATTTTTTTCCTTTATTTCGTTTTATAATCCTTTTATTAACTTTCTGAGCATTTTTTTCTTTTTTTTATTATTATTCACTTATTTGGTTTTATAATACTTTTCTTAACTTTGCGAACAATCTTTTGGTTTTTTTTATCATTTATTTTTGAATTAACTTTCCGAACATTTTTTTACTTTTTTTCAATTTTTTCCCATTTTTCAAAACTTTTTGTTTTTTTCGTAAAGCATTGTTTTCTTCCTATTTTTGCCATCACCGACCTCGTAGCTGAACTGCTTCGCCTTTTTTACGCCGAAAACCGCATTTCTAACTTTCTTTTTATATTAATTTTATTTCTTATTCCATTTTATAATACTTTTATTAACTTTCCGAACAATTTTTTACGTTTTTTTTAAATTTTTTTCCCTTTTTTCCGAAAATTTTTGGATATCCAGGGATATCGCTTGTCAGATTTTCGATCCGAGGCATTGTTGCAGAGATATCGGCAAAAAATGTTTTTTTCTCCAAAATCCCCTTTGCAATAATTAGAGCCTCTGGTCAAAGGAGCACCCATGAGGCGCACATACCATAATAATTTCGACCCCGTAGCTCTTCCCGTTCTCCCAAAATTATTTATTTGAGTTTTTTCTTCTCCTGGCAGAACGGCGCCGGCGCCGACGGGGAGTCAGGATCCACTTTTCGTCCAGGATCCTCATTTTACCTCGGCTACACGTCCTGAAAATTTCAACCCTCTAGCTATACTGGAACACGCTTAATTAAACGGGCGTTTCACTTTGATAACCGTTTCAACTTTGATAAACGTTTCTCTATGATAAGCATTTAATTTTTCTGACTTTACCCACGCTAAAGAAGTTTTACTTCAATAATCTTTAACTTGGAATATTTACTATAACCCTAGTTAAAGCCACCATGGTGTTTTTGCAATTTATGTAATATAGAGTATGGTTAAAAATTATCCCATCTCCTTGTTATGAAATAGTTGTCGATCATAAAATCTTTGTCAAAATATGAACTTCGATTATTTAGAATCCGCGCGAAGATTTTCTGACAGGCTGTTTTGCTGCCTAACTTACAGCAAACGTAAAAGGATCTCATTTTAAATCCTTCTGAAGCGGAAAGATGAGACAGTTTTATTCAAATTACGTATAATTTAACAAGCGTATAATGCAGGCAATTATCATCAGAATGTACTACGTTTTATTATACGCGAGCCCATGGGCGTAGACAGGATTTTTTCTCAGGGGGGGCGAGCCGTAGACAATGCCGCATTAGTGGCAAATTTTGGGGGGCCACGCCCAATTTTTACACAAAAGTCATGAGTCGGCCCCCCCTGGCCCCTCCCTGTCTACGCCCATGCGCGAGCCATGTACTATACTTTATCTATCAACCATCCTTAAACACACAAAATAGATATATATGAAACTAGAAAGGGAAATTTCATCATTTACGTCAACCGATACCTCAACATATACCTATGTTGACATTTCTCGTTTCCATAGTTGCGGATTTCGGATTATTTATTACGAATTAATAATAAATTACACTTGTTGAAGACTTCATTGGAACGGGTGTGATTTGAGACTCGAGGAAACGAAAAAGCGACACTAAAAAGAGACGAACATATAGATCTACAGGATGTAGTCTGCGAGAGAATGAGATAGAAGAAAGTTATACAGTTGTTACATGTTTGCTAAAAGTAAAATGTAAAAATTAGTTCTTGTCCGATTACTGAAGTTAAGTAACGTCGCACGTGGTTAGCACTTGGATGGGTGACCGCTTGGGAACACCACGTTCCGTTTTATGAAGCGTTCACTTCTACCGCGTGTGAACTGCACATATGAATTTTTTGTTTCATGAGTAATTGTAATTGCAATTGTTGTATTATGGATTGCATAATGCTTTTGCTATCATACGTATTAAGCGTCTATTATTAACCGGTTGTAGATAACATATCTAAATGCTAATCCTCACCAACATTAATCCCATAAGCAATCCATGGCTAATTGAGAACTTTCCCGTTTTTTCCAGGTTTTTTTCTCTGTCTTACGGAAAAGGGATTTACCCATCTTCTTGGAAAGTCGCTCGAGTGCAACCTGTTCCAAAAAAGGCAAGAAAACCACGCTGCCAAACTATCGCCCAATTGCCTTGCTTCCAATAAACTCCACAGTCATGGAACGTGTAGTCAATCAGCAACTACTCAAGTACCTCGAGTACAACAGAATAATCAGCGATAATCAATACGGCTTTCGCAAAGACAGATCGACTGGATATATATTGGCCTATGTCACTCATATATGGAATATGGCAATTGAGAACTACGGAGAGTTTCGAGCGATTGCGTTTGATATTTCGAAGGCATTCGTCCTTTGGACCGCCAGCCTCTCTCTGCAGCTAGCTTGCCAGTTTCCTTAAGAACCGATCTCTGCACGTTGCAGTTGATGGACATATCTCAGACCCATTCATCGTTAACACGGGCGTGCCTCAGGGCGCAATACTTTCACCAACTCTGTTCCTCATCTATATTAATGACCTGCTGAACGAAACGAATAATCCTGTCTACAGTTTTGCAGATGACAGTACCCTTGTCTCCCAATTTAGATAAAAAAAACCTTTACCAGCGACTGAGACTTATCGCCACAGACAGGAGCAGATTACAGCAATTAATCAAGACCTGGAGAAAGTTCAAACTTGGGGCAATATAAATTTGGTCCAGTTCAATGCAGCAAGGACCCAAGCAGCCATGTTTACCAAGAGGGCCAATACGGCGAATTCTGATATCATTATGACAGGATCGACCATTCCTTCATCCTCGTCAATTGGACTAGGTGTCTCGGTCAACAGCAATATGTCCTGGCATGACCACGTAGCTAACATCGCAAAATCAGCCTCCCAGAAGCTTGGCGAGCTATTTCGCAACAAAACACTGTATACACCGCAGCAGTTGTTCTTGCTCTACCAAGCGCGGGATCTAGATAGTCTGGAACACCGCAGATATGTTGCCGAAATGACCCTGTTTTACAGATACTTTCACGGCAGATCTTCCCAGGATTTGGCACGCCTCATCCCGCGCCTGTTAACGCCTGTCAGACAGTCACGACAGACGGCAAGAACGTATCAGTTCGTCGTCCAACTGAAACACCTAGAACATCGCTTTACAAGGACTCCTTTGTCTGGCGCACTGCATCACTTTGGAACTCACTCCCAGGACATCTGTTTCCCCTTAATTACAACCTACAACTATTCAAGAACCGTGTCAAGCAACATCTTCGCACACACACCGCTCGTCGAGCGCCATAGGATCTCCCTTTAGTGTGTGTGCCCTTACCATAAAAAAAATTATCATCAGGTTCAGAAAAACTGACTGATGCTCCCAATGGAAATTAATATTGCAGATATTAAGCATTCAATTAGATGATAGTAATAGTCTCATTTGTCGACGGGAAATAAACGAAGATTCATCAATTGGCCAAATTGTCAAAAATATATAGACTTTAATTTGGATTACTTATCCAATAATTACTGTTGAAAATCATGAAAATTTAAAAATATATTTTTTGTGATACGCTCCCAAAAATAGCTATTTTACGGACTCATTTGAGTCCGTAAAATGCTTCTTTTTAGGCCTAGTACCTAAAAGTCGTCATGGCAACCTTTACGGACTATTCCAAAATTCCTGAATATGTCTAAATGTCAAATTTCGAATGACATGACAAAATTGTCAAATAGTTGCTACGATATCAATTTCTAAGCTTACTTTTTCGAACATTATGATTTTAAAATTTATGGCTAATTTGCAAATTTAAGCGTTCTGAAGAATTGTAAAAAGCGTATAACAAAAAATAGTGTTTGTCACACGTACCTAAATGAAGTTTTTCAGGACTCATCTGCTATTACGGACTCGGCTAATGCCTCGTCCGGAAACAGCAATGATTCGTCCTGAAAAACTTTATTTTAGGTACTTGTAACAAAAATAACTATTATATTATTTAAGGATATAAACGCTACCCTCCTTTGATAATCATTACTGGCGTGACCTGGACAATTTAATCCATTTAGAAATTGAGAATTTAGTTCAAAATAGTCGATAGCACGCGTTATTGTCCCCGTGAAAAGAGTAATTTAGGCTACATCTAGGCTGACTCGTTGTAGTAAGTAAACTCCAAACAAAAAACCACCGTAGAATGGTAATAGTAGCCAAAATACATATGTACTAATGTATTTATTGCTGTTAAGAATAGAATATTTTCTTGTTCCCTAATGGATTTTTCTTTTGAGGCAAAACTAAATTAGTTATGATAATGTATAAGTTATAAAACACAACATTTGTTCAATAATGTTGGCAGGAACTCTTTTAGGTAGAAATATTGATTACAATAGCCGAATTTTGATATTTTTTCGTTGATGAAGGTACCTACATATAGTTACGTTAAATGAAAGACTGTGTATCGCCACATAAAATTAACCAAGTATATTTTCTGTGGTATCGCTTTCTCTTTGAGATTCATTTTGAGGTATAGTAATATCACAGATTGTAGGAGTAATCTGTGGTAATATAGTGTAATAAGAATAACTTAAACTTATAAATCAAAATAATGGTAAGTATAAGGTAAATACTGTGGTAGGTTGCTATTTATAAATCTAAATTTAGAGAAACTTTTCTTTTTTTTTGGTAGGTCTGAATGATTTTCCTTTGTTACATGCCGATACACTATAAGAAAAATGTCGGAGGGCGCTGTTAAGCGAGTTATTCCGAAAGTGACTTACAAAAGTCTATGGCAACATTTCCTAAACCCATTTAGTAAACTTACCAACTGTTTACGTTTCATCACTCCACGCATTATTTGTATTTATGCAATGCCCACCGCTCGCTGCGGGGCGCAGCCACCAAAAACTAACCCAAACTAACCCAAGGTGTGCTAAAAAACTGATTTATCCAAAATAATAAATAAAAAAGTCATGCAAAAGCCGGTCGTCGAACCCATTATTTCGCGTTCTAAACACGAAACTCTTACCATATGAGCCAGGCGTTCACATTCCAGCTTTTCTCTAGGAGTCCGATACAAGTGCGTGAAGTGAAAAAACGTAAACAACGTTGACGGGCGGTGTTGGAGTTAGTCAATCAGGCGGCGTTATTTAGCTCGGGTTCTGTAACGCGGAAGCTTCCTAAATACGCAAACTGCGACGCAAATATCCTGCGTATCAATTAATAGGTTACTAAAATGATGAGTTAGTAACTAGCGCTCAGGGCTTAAAATTCATGAATTTTATTCTGTAGCAAGGATATAAAATAAGGCATGTGAAACTAGTCACTTAATACGTTGAAAATCTAAACTTTGCCAAGACAGTTTTACAAAAAAGTAAATGATATTACTTAAAACTTATGAAGTAGATATTTCTAATTTTACATTATTCTCCAAATTAAGATCAGTATTAGTATATATACGGCTCTATAACACTGGCACTAGTAGGCTACACAAATGATGCGGTCTCTTGACCCGTCCCGCTAAGTCTCCGGCGTAAAAAAGAAAGCCCGGATCTCTCACGTGACGAATTTCAACACCGTCCCCGCCGAAACATTGTTGCCAACTTAACTTAGTTGAAATAACGAACCCAAGCGCATAATGGAGCACCTAACGTCATAGCTCGGTGAACCGAACTTCTGCTCTAAACCACATTCATCAAGCAACAAGTAAATATGCCTTAAAAATCTGCAGGGACCCGTTACTTGGGAACGTCGATTTGTTTGAACCTGTCTAACTCTCAAAATCATATATGCGGTATGTGCCTGACGCATAATAATAATAAATGAAAACACGAAATCTCCTCGAAAGACGAAGAAAACAAAAATAAGAAATAATATACCGAAACACAATTAGATAAATGAATTACTATATACATTAGATAACTCTTATGATCTCCAAATTGTTTGAGGTAGGTATTGCAACGAATTGGCTTGAAATAATAAACAAACTCAATATTACATTTGTGCCGAACAAATTGTCAAGTTTTTATTAACGTTTAGATCAAAGAAATGCTTGTGAGCATTTTCTTGAGTGATTAGAAGAAAGCTCAAATATTAGAATCTAGGAAGACAATAGCTAGCAAATTGAACTGCACAACCAGAGCCTTTGAAAGATGTTTACGGAACTAGTCGAAAACCTACTACTTTGAAAGGGACAAAAATCAGACCTGATGTTATTATGATATCATAAGTATCTAGTACATCGCACTGAGTACTGGGACATAAATATAAATATAGAAAGTGTATTCAATAACGTTCAAGGTAAAACAAGGTAATTTACTTTATACACTGTACATATATTGGAATAATTCAATCTAAATTATGTTTGCAAATAAAAATAAATATAAACTAAGCAAAGCTGTAGAATTTGTTTATGCCAAAACTTGAAAATGCTATAAGGCACTATACAAGTGCTAGCTGAAAATTTATAATTTCACGGGGAATGCTGCAAAACAATTTAAAGGGCCTCCATATGCACCGCTCAGGTCACCTAACTGTCCGTGGAAGAGGAGTTGGTGTCAAAGTCCCTGAGAATAGTGAGTGATTGGGGCTTTCCCTTTACAAAGTCGGATATTCGTGAAGTGTTGAATAAATATTTAGAAAAAGTTTTGCCTTGTAAAGGAAGGCAAGAATAATGTTCCTGGTAACATATTTCTGGAACACTTCATTACTAGAAATAATCTTAGTGTCCGTTTAGCCTTGAATATCAAGCGAACACGTGCAGCTGTGGGGCCAACATTAAAGACGTTCTGTTGAATGCAGATCCAAGACTTGTATTAAACTACGACGAGACCAATGTATAGGACGATCCTGGATCCTGGAGCAAGGAAGGTCGTTGTTGACAGGGGAATAAAACGTGTTGAACGAGTTCAACAATATTCTAAAGCATATGTTAGTATAATGGTATACGGCAACGCAGCAGGTGAGCTACTGCCGCCGATGGTGGTTTATAAAGCATGACATTTATACGCCAATTGGACTCGAGGAGGTTCTGTAGGAACATTTTACTCAAACACATCTAGCGGTTGGTTTGACATGAGACATGATCCAATTTAAATAGTGTTTTCTTTGAGATTATATTGCCTAAATTTAATGGTATGAACACTCCTGAGAAGAAAATTATAATCAAACATAACTTAGCATCCCATTTCTCGCTCTTTAGTTATCCAGGGATGCGAGCAAAACAACATTTACATGTCACCTTCATCCATAAACAGCACCCACATCATGTAGCCATTACACGTTGCTGTGTTTGCGCCGATGAAAAGAAAATGGCGGGCAATATTGGACAAATGGCGAAGTGAGACAAAATCCTTCCATCCAGCACATCAAACCCTAAGGAATATTTTCCCACATTGTTAAACATATTATGGAACTCTGTATGTGAGATTGTGAGTAAAAATATGCAATCAGGTTTCAAAGCTACAGAGCTCTGTCCATATGACCCTCCAGAAGTTCTGAAAAGGATCGCGGGAGCTCTTCCAGAAAATGCCGAATAAAGAAACAATGAGACAAAGCCTAACTGATGTTCTTCAGGAGTTACGCACGTGGTTCTAATAAAGATCGACTTGTTAGGAAACGTTGAAAGAAAGTTCAGCCTGGAATACAACTTCGATCGGGTGGCTGGGCCATCCGGAACTAAAACAATGATTGTAAATAGCAGTGACGATGATAACGACGATCTTCCACTTGTAACATTACAGAAAAGTCTAAATTTGCCTCTAAGAAACCAAATATATCCGAAAGCCAAAAACACAAACGATTTTTCTGTAATCTGCTCCATAAGATGGCAAAATTACAAAGGTGCTGACTGGATTCGTTGCAGTCAGTGTTGCAAATAAATTTCTGAAATTCGCAATGAAGATAGTGATGAACCATTTTGCGTTTGCACGGACTGCACAAATTGTCATTTCGACAGCGATGGCAGCCAGAAAGATAAAGTCTTTTGTATTTTAAAAAATTTAATTATTTTTTTTTTGTTTTTCTAACAACAGAATGTTTTTTTTTTAAGTTTAATTTTATATTTTTAAGGGTTTTGAAAGCAAAATGTTAATTTAGTTTGATGTTCGTTTGTTTATTAATTTTTCTCTGAATTAAAACTGCATTAATCCTTTAATATTTTTAACTAAAAAAAATTAACGGAAATAAAAACCACACCTCTTTTAAATCATTCTTAGTGCTGAACTAGGCTAAACAATGCGTCTACAATAGCATCAGGCCTATTTTTATGGGTTTCCAAAATAACCCCAAAATGAATGTCTACTTTGGCATCTTACAAACAAATATTTTTTGGTACCTCTGGTTGATGAATATTAGCCATATTTGCGTGCCCTAGTCCCATTTATACACAAGGCACTTCAAAACTCAATTTTCACATCTACCTCAAACAGTGGAAAACGTAACTGGAGAAAATACCTTTGAGAGACAAACGAACATTAATAAAACAGAAAACATACCTAGGTAATTTACTTGTTACTCACGATACACAGACTAACGGTATGCCGATTGCAGGTCATAATATCGCCCGGGCCGCGCATTGACGTCACGCGGGAGGCAGAAATCAACTCGATGCTTCTCCAGTCGCGATACAAGTGTTCTTGTGTATGGTTGTAATTATTGTGTCTGTAGGCACCTTTATAGTGTTATTATATATTTATGTATCTAACAAGCCTAGTGTGTAATTAATAGATAGTTAAAACTGAGGCTAAAATGCCGAACTGTGCTGTGGCTACTTGTAAAAACAATAATAAAAAAACTAAAGGTAGTGATATCCGATATTTCCGAGTCCCGCAAAATGATGATATATCGAAACAGTGGCTAAACGCTTGCCGAAGAAATGATAAAATTATTTTAAATAATGGTAAGTAGCAGCATATTATTATAGGCGGTTTGGTAGTTAATAAACGAAATTGAAATTTTTGGTAAACTATTTTGATATTAATTCATTAAAAATATAAAACATTTTTAAAAAGAAGTTAATTATTGTCGTAATTTTAAACTTGAATGTGTACTAATAATCATATAAGGCAAAGTTGGAGGCGAGTAACATTTCAAAAAAATATATATATGCACAATTTTAGGGCAATGCTTGTTTCCCATAATATTGAAGTCTTAAATAATATGCCTATATTTGTTTGTTTTTGTTATTTTTAGCACGAATTTGCTCTATACACTTTGATGAAAGTAGCTTTGAAATATCCCAGACAAAAACTGTTGTTATACAATCCAAAAAACAGTCGCATCCTTAAAACAGATGTACTACCTATCTTACATCTACCAGGATCTTCACAGGTGTCAAGAAAGACGTCAGATAGACAAGCTCGAGGATTCAAAAGAGAACAAAAAAAAATTGCTGATTTATTTACAAAATCTGGATTAGAACCTCAAGCTTCGACTTCTAGAGACCATCCTCACCATGCTCCTCAGACTAGTTGTATACTACTACTCTTGATAAAGGCCTCATCAAGCCGAAACATATGTAGAGAAAAATATCTCATTACATTATTTTGAAACATCTAAAAGCAGTGTACTAATTATCCCTAATAGTATTATTCAATTCCAAAAAGGTATAATACTTAATGATAGATCTCTTTTAGAGATGTTTTCCTATTTAAAAGAAAAATATAAAATTAAATATATTATAACTGCTCGACTTAACCAAGACGTACTTGAAAATTTTTTTCGCATATATACGAGGAATGGGAGGCCCTCCCATTCATCGTTCACCATTGGATTTTAAGTACCTATAGGTTACGCTGGTACATTCTTGGAAGAAATTCTGCTGCCATTTTTACAGAGAATAGAATTACTTTGGAAAGTTATTAGTCCTGCTTACTAAATGTTTTTCAAGAAATCAAAATGAAGAGACTTGTATAACTCAAAAAATATTAGCAAAAACATTTCCAAAAGATCAGATAGTGGTAGAAGAGAAACATGGAGATGAAGAGGAAGAACTTGCTTTAGATGAAAGTCATCAATTTGTGGAGCCTGTATATTTAAAGGAAGAAATTCTTTCTGGCGACCTCATAAATCCTATGGGCAACTTTGAAGGAAAAGAGCAAGTAAACATGGCAACATGGAAGCGTTAAAGTACATTGCAGGATATATGGCTTTTAAATTTAAAAATAAATACCCATTCTTGGGAGTAGCCACAAAGCAGCTAAATATTTTATAGACTCCTCCATGGTTGCAAACACTTTCGAGAGGTTCACTACTTAATCCTACCGAAAAATTATGGGATCTTGCGAAAAAAATGAAAACCGAATTCTACCAAATGCAGTGGTGGTATCATGACCTCAGATTTATGCATGGGACCTTCATAAGTCAAGAAAAAAAAATTCAACGTTTGGCTGGAAAACTTTTGCTTCATTTGGCAATACATCAGTACCGTTTGAAGTAATCTTATGCATGAGTAGGGCACGAACATATATTAGAATAATTAAGAGACATCAATAGAAAAATTAGTTTTCAAAATTGCCAAAGAAAACTTCAAAAGAAATTATCAAAATTTGCTAATTTTAAAAAGTGATGTTCTGTATGCTTTTGTATGTATGTACTAATAAAGGATTAGTTTCTGCACATATAAGTATTTACTTCTATTTCTGATATTTATTCACCCGCCAAAATGTCCCATAAACACTATACTACTAAAAAAGTCTTTGACTAAAAGCTAAAAAACATGATATTTTAAAATGCCAACACTATTTCCAATATAACAATACGAATTCTGCCTCCCGCGTGACGTCAGTCTCGGCTGGCGCCATGCGTAAGAACATACCGTTAGTCTGTGTATCGTGCTTGTTACTGACAATCCTGAAGCAAGACACTCTTAAACTACCCGCATTCTGCTTTAATGGAATGAACCGCACTGTTATGGGCTGTTATTATATACCTTTCAACAAAGCTTCAAACGCTCAGAACTACACAGACTTTTTACTACAAAATAACCAAATCCAGATGAAGTTGTCATAAAACAAATATTAATAGACCAGAAGCATATAATGTTAAAGATCTATATAATAACAACACACGAAATACAAAAAATCAAAGAAGGAGTGGCAGAGGAAGAAACAGACATAATATATACAACCGAGCAAGAACAACCCAGACAACGATAAGCAGGTGCAATCACCCTCAGCACGAATAATACAAGAAGACTAAGTAAAAGAACATCAAATGAAGATCTCAAACAACCCACTAGAAAGCATTTTCGAGATCAAGCAATAACTGAAAAGAGAAATGGAATCAAGTTTAACAATCTGGAGAGGTAACAATCCGACTATGAGAGACATTCTCCTAGAACTACTCTCACAAAAATATTAATAGATACGATAAAGAGAGAACTCACTGCCGGATACTTAAGCACCACAAGCACACTAGAAGCCATTCACACAGAAATACAGCCTGTTCAAAATGAAGTCGGCACTATTGCTAACTTTATTATTATAAGAGTTACGAATGTGACTAAATTAGCAAAGTGGTGTAGTTTTTGATGCCGATTATTATGCCGATGTCAAAAAAATTGAACATCAGAATCACGCGGTATTTACAAAAATTAAATTTTCTTAAATGGAAAGACCTATAACTGTTATAGCAGATTGATAGACAGTGAAATTCTAAACAAAATTAGTATTTAACTACAAAGAGCTAAAATGAATAATAACGGAGATATTTACATTGAAAAACCGGGCTTTAGACCGTTTTTTTACCAAACTTGAGAGCCTGTAAAATCTAAACGGCTACAGATAGAGCAAAATGATTTGCACTTTCCTATCTTGGTTTTTCATAAGCTATCGTTTGACACTTATTTTATATTTAACCAAAGATTAACTTTAACTAGATTTTTTTAACCTCTAGTTAAATCTAAAGTTAGAGTCATACGATAGCTTATGAAAAACTAAGAAAGGAAAGTGCAAACCGTTTTGTTATATCTTCAGCCGTTTAGATTTTACAGGCTGTCAAACTTGGTAAAAAAAGGTCTTAGGCCCGGTTTTTCAATGTAAATATCTCCGTTATTATTAATTTTAGCTCTTTGTAGTTAAAGACAAATTTTGTTTAGAACTTTACTCACTATCAAACTGCTATAACAGTTATAGGTCTTTCCATTAAAAAAAATTTAATTTTTGTAAATACCACGTGATTCTGATGTTCAATTTTTTTTTGACATCGGCATAAAAAACTACACTACTTTGCTAATTTAGTCACATTCGTTGCTCTTATAATAAGAAAGTTAGCAATAGTGCCGACGTCATTTGGAACACCCTGTATATGCAGTGACCTCAGCAGTTCGTAAGGGAAACAAAATATATATAACTAGAAAATGACAACACAGGAAACCCAGCTCATTATCGACTAATAACTTGTCTGCAAACACCCTATAAAATAATATTAGCAATATGCAAGAAAATAGATCCACACATTGAAAAATATAATGTAATTTCAGAATAAGGTTGTGCGAATGATCAACGATGCAACGAAGAGCTAATAATAGACTTTGTGATAATGAGATAAACGAAAAAAAAACAAAGGTAAGTAGATTACAGGAAAGCGTTCGACTCTGTGCTGTGTCGCATTCATAACTAAATAAAATACTGCAAATATACAAAATACATCCAACCACAAGAAATATCTTATCAACCATCAGGAAAATTTAAGGAGAGAACGCATTAGCGGTCGCGGTCCCGTCGCATCGCGGAAGATCGGTGATCGCGATGAGAACGCGATGCTAAGGAGAAACCGATTAATATGAGGCAAAAATTAAAAACAATCATAATAACAATACCTAAGCCTAATTAAGAAATATTCGTTGATATTATCTACAAATAATACAATTTCATTATTTTGGTATATTGCATAGCTAAATCAATTAAAGTCTCTCTAATTCCCCCCATTTTTTTTAAAATACTCATAATTTCATGCAGATGATCGGCATATTCCTGCTCGGCGTCTAACTTAGTAATTCCATCGACTAATTCATTTGCATCACCATAATACACAGGCTTCTCGATACATTTCAATAAGTCAGGTGATTTTTCTTTAATTATTTGTACTTAGCATCCGGGTGTTTACAAAATTCCCGTTAGTTTGTCCCCTCTTTTGTCCAATTTTTCCGCGGACCTTATACAGCCGGATTTCGATAGAATCCTCCTATACGTTAAATTTCGAGATAACATTAACATACTTCCATCCTCTTCTAATATTTATTCCGGAAGATCTATTAAAATTTCTCTTATGTGCATTTGTCAGTTCGAATATTTGGTTATATGTTAAGGCATCTTCCTGAAAATAGTTTCGGGACTGGTATTTCCATAGTGAATTCGAATTCCTATGTCAAATTAGACTTATGTCTATTAACAAAGAGAATATTATCTTAAAATAGAAATCCTTAGTTCCAGTTTTTGTCATTCCATTTAATGTTTCATGTAATTAATTATTCA